>CAJHQQ010000246.1:0-264672 GCA_905132885.1 Moricandia moricandioides
CGAGATGCGCGAGAGTGATCTCCTAAACTCTAAGGTTTAAACTCAGAAAGACATGTAATAAAACCCTATCAATCTATTAATATGCACTATTAAAACCTACCTGAGAATTTCTCCTAAGTCTAACGCCCTAAATTAATCTTCACAAACCAAACCAATCTTAAAGATCGCTTGCATTGTTATTGTTATAATTCATCTAGCCTTAAATCGAAAATAATACATCTATTGTGCAATCTTAGAGTCTTTGTGGATTTGATCCCTAAGTACTACACTGAACCTCTTATTTGAGAGAGTAAAGTGGGAATATATGGTTAATTTGAAAGTGAAATAAAACTCCACATCAATTGTTCAGAAGAAGTACAGCAGTGGGAGTTGTGCGCCCAATTTGCTGTGCTTCTTATCTCTGTGAGAAATTTAGGGTTTCTCTGCAATTTCTGAAAGAGCAAGTTTTACTTTTCCGAAAGGTTTTTGAAAAAATTCTTTTGGTCAAACCATTATGCGCTGAGATTTTCCCAACTTAGTAATGAGACGAACTTTATGAGGTTTGATATATTTTATCGTTACCCTTTCTGTTTAGTGAGAGAAATCGCGAGCTTGTTTCGGTGCCCCGCCTGTGGTGAAGAGTCGCAACTAGGTTTTCGATTTTCTCAAGCACTGTGGTGTTTGCATAAGCATTGGCGACGGGAGCAGTCACTGCTGGAGTTGTTTTACCAGCGTTGTTGCGAGCTTCTGCGTTCCACAGCCCCTATCTCTAGCGCCAAACTGTGGGTATCTAAGGGTTAGTCGAATCTTCCATTTTTCGCAGAAGGGCTCGAATCTAGTCGAAATGAACTGAGACCCATTGTCTGTTACGATTTCGTACGGGACTCCATGCCTGCAAACAATATTTTTCCTTAATGCTTGCGTAGGATTCTGCTTCCAACCACTTTGAGAAGAAGTCCGTCAAGACCAGCAAGAACCTTTTTTTGTTTCGACCTATGCATGGGCCTGACTATATCCATCGACAATCGCATGAACGGGTATGGTGCCGAGATTGATGAGAGGACCTCTGCTGGTTGATGGATAGTTGGGGCGTGCCTTTGGAACTTTTCGCATTTCCACGCAAATTCCATGCAGTCTTTGATCATTGTTGGCCAGTAGGGTCCGTGGCGTTTTATTTTGACTGTGAGAGATCTTCCGCCAAAGTGATTTCCACAGGAACCAGAATGGACCTCTTCCATTATCTTTCGCGCCTTTTCTTCTTATATGCAGGTCATGAGTGGTCCTGAAAATCTCCACTTGTATAGTTCTCCGTTAACCAAGACGTATCGCGCGGCTTGGGTTTTAATCTTTCCGGCAGCCTATTCTTGGTGGGAGTTCTCCGTTTGCAATATACGCAAGGATTGCCATCGTCCAAGGTTCGTTGAATCCGTATTCTACCCACCCAGATTCCTGCGTGGTTTGGTCATCGACTTTGCCAGTATCGCCGTCGGGAGAGTCTATTAGGTTTATGAAAATGGGTGGTCCGATGCTAGGATGTTCTAGGAATTCTACGGGAATCACCCTGCTTAACCCTGGGTCCAAACTGGATGCTAGGGCGTCAGCCTAAGCGTTTCGGCCCTTGGAACCCGGTCTAGCGCAAAATGGTTGAAGCTTTGAGCTAATTCTCGAACGAGTTTTAAGTAGGCGTCCATTCTTACGTCTCTTTCTTTGCACTCCCCGCTGTATTGGCTTTCCAGGATTTGGGAGTCACAGTAGGCGTGAATGTTGCGTATTTTCAACTCGTGTGCCAAACGTAATCATGCGATCAGAGCTTCATATTCAGCCTCGTTGTTTGAGGCGTGGAAGATTAGTCCAAATGATTGTTCCAGTACTTCCCCCGTTGGTGACACGAGTCGGATTCCTATCTAAGAACCTTGCTTGGATGAGGATTCGTCGACGTGGAGGGTCCATGTCAAGTCGGATTCTCGGCTGGCAGTGCATCTCGCAGGAAGTTCTACTAAGAAATCAGCGTGTACTTTTGATTTTGCGCAGGTTTCGCTCGATACTCGATGTCGTATTCGCTTAGTTCGATCGCCCATATTTTCAATCTCTCAGATTGACTTGGACTATGCAAGATAGCCCGCAGTGGGAATGATGTGAGTACTTCGATCGTATGGGATTGGAAGTACGGCCTTAGGTTTCGTGCTGACATTGCTACTGCAAGTGCAAGTTTTTCCATCATTGGATGGCGAGTCTCTGCGTCAAGCAGAGTTTTCCTCGCGTAGAAAATGGGCTTTTGCTCACCGCATTCTTCTCAGATAAGGACGCCGCTTACTGTCGTGGTTGATACGCTGATGTACACGAAGAGCGGTCTCCTTCTACAGGTTTCACGAGTACCGGGGGAGTGGCCAAGTAATGCTTCAGCTGTTGGGAGCCTTTTTGCATTCCTCGGTCCATTCGAATTTCTCGTTCCCCTTCAGAGTGTCGTAGAAGGGCAATCATTTGTCCATTGATCGTGAGATAAATCTGTTTAGTGCTGCTACCCTACTGGTTAATTTATTTACCTCTTGTTTTGTTCTTGGAGAAGCCATTTCGATCAGCGCGGTAACCTTTTTCGGGTTGGCTTCGATCCCACGGTAGGTCACGAGGTAGCCCAGAAATTCTCCCGACGCCAATGCGAACCTGCACTTCGCAGGATTCAGTTTCATATTGTGGATTTTTAGCCTTTCGAACCATTCTCAAAGGTGGGCGATATGATCTCCTTCTTTGTGGGATTTTACGAGCATATCGTCAATGTAAACCTCCATTGTTTTTCCGAGTTGTTCTGAGAACATTTTGTTGACGAGCCGTTGATAAGTTGCGCCAGCATTATTCACACAGAATGGCATTACCTTGTCACAGTAAGTACCGTGGTCAGTTATAAATGCGATCTTTTCTTGATTGTCGGGATTCTTTCTAATCTGATTATACCCAGAGAAGGCGTCAATAGATGACAGGAGTTTATTCCTTGTCGTTTCTTTGACTAAGCGGTCGATATGTGGTAGTGGGAAGCTATCCTTTGGGCATGCTTTATTGAGATCAGTGAAATCGATGCAGAATCTCCATTTCCCGTTCTTCTTTGTGAAAACTACCGGGTTAGCGAGCCAATCGGGATACCTGACCTCTGTTATGGACCCAACTTTGAGGAGTCTTTCGACCTTGACGTTGACCACTTCGGCGCGTTCTGGTCCCAATTTTCGTCTTTTTTGTTTGACGGGCTTGAAAGTCGGGTCAACGTTGGCTCGTGACATGTGACGTTGATGTCGATCCCTGGCATATCTTCCGCAGTCCATACGAATGTGTGCGAGTTGTCCTTCAGACAAGCTATGAACTCGATTTTAGAGACTCACCAGGTTCGCACCGATCTCTACACAAGGATCTGGGAACGCTTCGTCTAGACATACCGACACAACAGGATCGCAGGTTGGTTCTCGTTTCCCATCCAAAGCTTTAGCTGGTTGCGACTGCCAAAAGATTTCAGTATCGTCTTGTTTTGGCGTGTTGTCAATGGCAGACAATTTCTTTTTCTTTTTAAATGGAAATTCAGCTAACGGATTCTTCCGTTTTGACACTGCAACGAAGCAAACTCGCGAGATTCTACAATCTCCCTAGATGGTCTCGATTCCGTGCGGGTCGGGAACTTGACGCACATATGGTACGTCGACGGGATTGCTTGCATCGAGTTCAACCATGGGGTCCCTACGATTGCGTTGAAAGATGTTGGTCGATCAATAACCAGGAACTCCACAACTTTTGACACGCTCCCGGATTTTACAGAGAGGTTGATCTTGCCGAGAGTCATGGTAGCTTCCCCCGAAAGCCCTAATATTGGGTTTGGATCTGCCGCGATTCCAGATAAGTCGACTTTCATTCGTTCGAGTGTTTCTTTAAAGAAGATGTTGGCCAAACTTTGGGTGTCAACTAATATCCTTGCGACATTGATATCCTGGACTGTTGGCTTGATGACAAGGAGATCATTGAGAGGTTTGACAGAATTGGCCGTTGCTCTATCCTTGAAAGAGATGACACAGATGTCGGTTTCGTCGGGCATTTTATGTCTCAAGCGTTTGGTGGTTTTTTAATTTAGATAATCCGAGATCCCCCTCCTTCTAGCGTTAAATTGTGGGAACCAAAATTCGCACTGTCGATTTCCGTTGAATTAGGAACGCAGGGTAAACCCTAGTTTCCCAGAGGTCCCGAATATCTGATAAACCACACGCTAATGAGTCAGAATACAAAGTAAATATTGAAGAACAAAAGTAAGAATTGAAAAGAGAGGAAATAGATGTCATATTCGAAATTTGTGTATGAGCGTTTACAATAGGACAAGAGCCTCGGTTATGAGAGCTGTCGGTGAGATCCCTAGTTCTAATAACCTAAGACTGAAAAACCCAAGATGCGTCGCAGCTCGAATAACAAACAGGGAAAGTTGCCCAATAAGTGCTAATTTATGTTTGCTCTGAGTGGAGATTTTAATGTGTGCTCTGCATCATCACCCTTGAAGTCCTTATATACTCATCTAGAGGTGGTTTGCTCTTTCCCCTTCTTTCCTTGGTCGAATTTATCGCTTCACGGAAATATTCCTTTTTCCCTCGATCTTCATGATTATCTTTGGAAACTTAACATTTATCCTTCGATCTTAACATTTATCCATTCCTGCAAAATAAAAGATAAACTGTCACAAACTTTGAGCTTGATATCAGATAAAATCGCGAGTGGGCCTTTACCTGAGCTTTAGACCTCATCGGGTCGTTTTCTTACTTAGGCGTTTCTTTGATTTTATTGAAAGAGCATTGCTAAGACGATGTCGTCCGAGAGTTAGGATCATTAGTATGGGGCGTGTGACTCTAGGTGTTGAGTTAACTGTTATCGTCTCATACGATCGACTCGATCCTTTCTCGAGAAAACGAGTTCTTTCGGTAAAGTTCAAATGTCAATCCCAATCGAGATGGAACAAAGATAAGTTCAATCAAGTATCGAAAGAGGGAGTTTAACGAGGATGAGGTGAAAATGGATTGATTTAATCCAACTTGCCGAACGAGCGAGTCGAATTGCTCGTGCCATCTAACTCGCTCATTCGGCGAGTTGGTTGCTTCGTGACGTCTGACTTGCCGTACGGGCGATTTGGTCATGTCGTGCCATCCAACTCTCCTGTATGGCAAGTTGGTTGGTCCGTGCCATCCAACTCATCCGTATGGCGAGTTGGACAGTCCAACTCGCCATACGGGCAAGTTGGTTGGTCTGCTTTGTCCAACTCACCCGTATGGCGAGTTGGTTGGTCCGTGCCATCCAACTCATCGTACAGGCGAGTTGGTCGACCCATGTGGCTTGATTTTCCCATTCGGCAAGCTGGACGTCTTGCTCGGCCATCTTCTCCGTTCGGGGAGTTGGAAGATCTAGTCCTCTAGTCGTTTCGTCATATTGCCGTTCGGGGATACGTTTACCTGATGTTTTTGGACAAACTATTCATGATGGCTCATTTGTGCAGACCGCTCCTTTTTGGTTAGTCAAGATTGGACCTCGATTTTTGCCGTCCCCCTTTTTCCGAGTCATCTTCAGCAAGAACTCTTTTTCCCGGTAGTTTTCTGACGTTGATCCCGTCGTAACCAATTTTGACCCCAACAACTGGTTGGCGTTGATCGATGCGTATTAGAATTGCTGAATGAAACTGAATTTTCCACACGAAAATTGCTATCTTGGGGCTTTTCTCTCTTGATTTCCTGCCAAAATCATCATCAATCAATGCATTGACGTTGTATCTTTGCCCAGCCTCGATTTTCTCCTTCACCAAGTTCTCATGCTTCTTAATGGTCCCACTTGTTTGGATGACTTTATTTTCCAATTTCTTCACATGAGTGCTAAGGTTTTCGAACTTGATATTGAGGTTTAGGTAAATACCATTTATCTTCCCATTGAAATCCACAGTCATCTTCTACTGTCACTCTAAAACTCTGTCAACCATCGCTTCAATCTTGCTTTCTTGACTTTCTGGAGGAGGATTCTGGTGGTCGGTAGATCCATAAGTCCTATTGCTGTTGAAAGGCCTTCGCTGCGAATTCTGATTAAAGTTACTATTTTGACCTGTATCATAGGAGTTTCTTGTTGAAGCCTGAATTCCCTTGTCTCTGGAAACCATTCCCATCAATGAAGTTTACATCTTCTTCATCAAACTCATCGTCTCCAAACTCAACTGCTTCCAGGTCCGCAAAAGTAACTTGCTTCTTGAAAATTTTTTGAACACTTTCCAGTTTTGCCTTGACCTCTTCAATCTGCTCCTTGCTCACGGCTGAAGCTGATTTCCTTCTCTCGTAATCGGTGTTCTTGGTGCTACTGCTTTATGCCAGGTTTTCAATCAATCTTGTAGCTTCTTCAGTGCTTCTGGTGCTGAAGTTTCCCTCACTAGTTGTGTCTAAAGCCATCTGATAATGTATTCAATATTTCTGAAGAAAGTGCTAAGGAGTTGCACTTCGTTGAACCCATGATGTGGACAGTCTCTTTAGTAGGACATAAATCTGATCCACGAGTTTCTGAAAGACTGAAGATTCTTGTGAGAATGTAGTAATCTTGCTCCTCAAATCCTCTGCTCTTGCGTCATCAAAGAAATTATGCAAGAAAGCGTTTTTGATGTCATTCCAGGATTTCAGGGATCCTGGTGGTAGTTTCTTAAGCCAATACGAAGCTTCTCCAGCAAGTGAGTACTTGAAGAGCTTATAGAAAAGATAATCCTCAGGGACTCCATTGGCTCTAATAGAAGTCACTAGATCCTCAAATCGATCCACATGATCCATAGGGTGCTCATGTCGTAACCCATGGTAAGGTGTCTGTGCACAAGTCCGAAGAAACCAGGCTTGATCTAAAAACCGTTTCGCTGAAAAGCTGGAGGACGAATGGCGGATCTGTTGGCGTAGAACTGGTCTGGACGGTTGTAGTCAGCCATCGTTCGTTGAGCAGCTTGGGCGTTAGATTCAGGTTGAGCTATGGCAGTGTCTGCTTCTTCTTTTGTATCAGGGATTACAGCCCCCTGATCGTCTATCTTTTGACCTATTGCATTACGCATATGACCGTTGAGGACATGCAAGTCTTCATTCTCATTCTGAACCACAATTATAGGCGCAACCATCTGAACTTGTCCGCTGTCGTCGATCGATGCGGGTGAGATGCTGTCGATCGATGCTACGTGATCAATGTCGGTCGATGCTAGAGTTCTGATGTCGGTCGATGTTATCCGTAAAGAAGTGTCGGTCGACGCTGAATGTATGCCGTCGATCGATGCTTGTTGTCTTTCTTTGTGGATTGTACGTTCGAGTTTTTGTGGGTATGAGAATAGTAATTTTTCTCCTTTATTTATCTTGGTACTCTTTTGCATGCACCTGAAAGAGAAAGGAAAAGAAAAATCAGTAACTTGAAAGTAAAACAAACCTAGACTAAACCCTAGAAATTAAATCAAATGGTGATCAATGTTCCCCGACAACAGCACCAAATTTGACATGTGTGTTGTTTACTGTTCTAACAGGGTATAAATATCATAAACAGTCAACTATCAAATTAACCCTTAATCCTAACACACACAAAAATACTCTTGCCAAGAGAGATCAGGTGTAGTACTTAGGGATCAAATTCACTGAGAACAATGGCACACAATAGATTTCTTATTCCTATGGTTAAGCTAGGTAATTATATATATATATTGGTAACAAGTAATCAGTCTAAGTAATGTTCCTTATTAGAAAGTGTAGATGCAATATGGAATATGCTTAGTAATGTAAATATGGAAATTTTCTAATAAACTAACTAGATGTAAATGTAAACATGCTAGATCTAGGGTTTCAGGCAAGTGGATTATAGAGGATAGAAGTTAAGGGTATTAATCATAGAACTTGATATCTAATGTAAAAGACGACCAGTTTTTGCTGCGAGTCTAATCTATTGACTAAGTCCAATGTCTTAACTCTCGCTTGTTGACACGGAATAACCGTCGATTGATGGCAATGATCATGCTCGATCGATGTTCACTAGATTAACAGGATAAATTCACTAGATTACTAGCTTTATGACCTAATTCGCTAAGTTCACTAGATTAACTAAATTAACTCTCGTTTGTTTCTAGAAACCTAGATCAACAGAATAAAATTTTGGTAATACACAATGCTCTCGCTTTCGCCTAACTATCCTTTTATCATGTTCTAGTTAGCTACTCTAGAATACAAGCAATAACCACAATTCTATTGATATATCTAATAATAACCCTAACAATTCTATTTTTTGTCTAATCCATCAGTACCATTAATAAACCCTAAATCTAGTTGATAACTACTCAGACATAATCAAGATAAGAATAATAATCTGAATATAATGCACATAGTGCATCGATCGATGGCAAGTGGTCAGAATCGATCGATCTTGGTCATGTAACATCGGTCGATGTCAAGATAGTGTCGTCAATCGATGGCAGTCTTATACTTCGACTCTCTCGAAGATCAGCTACGGATTATTCTCCTCTATATACTACAAAATCTCCAAGTATCTCCATATGTCCCCAAAACGTACCTGGACCTGTAAAGACCTTAAAACATAGCCTAGACACACATAATACACCCTAAATAGAGTCCATAACATGGCCTAAAACTTATAAGAAATAGGCTATATCAATTATCCTTCTATTTGGGAAAGTGTTCCCTTTATATTGTGTGGCAGGACTGGCCGTGTCTGGCTTCCGATCCTGGCCGTTTATCTTTTTGTATAAACTATATTTCTTGTATAAATCATGCTTTTCGTTTAATATGGTTGTTCGAGTTCTCGTTGATTGTGGAGGGAAGGCTTTGATTTGTCATCTCGGTCCTTACTTTTTTGTGGATCTTTCTACTCGTTGCTCGTCCGTGATGATTGAGGAGTTTTCAAAGTTTCGGGGGGGTTTAGATGCGGACGAAGAGACACGCTTTCAGGATCTCGTATCTTTTTGATATCATGCGCTGAGACATTAGAGACCAGTGTGCTGGGTTTAGGGTAAGACCTAGGTTTACATTCGGTTTGCGGCTTTGCGATGGCTAATCGTTTTTTTTTTGTTTTACTTGTTGCGATTTTAACCTGACTCCGTTCCGATTTAAAGTCCGCGATTAGTTCTCGGCTTATATGACTTGTCTGGTTAGAGTCGAGCATCTCTCCGGAGACAATTTTTATGTCTTCTGGAAGTGTTGACCAAAATTTCGGATTTCTTTTATAGCGCGCTATTTATCCTAGTCGGATGTGAGAGGATCTGTCCTCGAAGTTTTGTAGTTTTGTAGTCATGGATGGATTGGGAGTGTGTCTTCGAAGTTCTAGGCAACGTCTCGCCTGTTGTTTTTTAAAACACGATTTTTGTTATTAACTTTCCTCGAGTATGCGAGACGGGGATCTTGTTTTTGGGTCGAGAGTCGGAGTCGACGATTTGACCAGGGTATGTTTGTGAGGGAGTTTGGCGGAATCTGTTGATCCATGTGACGAAGTTTCTTTGCTTGACGAGTTAGTACGTCGTCGATTCATTTTGAGGTGGGATGATTTTTTGCGAGTTTCCGTTTTCGGGTTGGTGTGGTAATCGTTTTGCTCGTATGCCGATGCCTTTCCGAAAGTATCATGAGACATTTTTCGTACTAAGGGATATTTTTCTAGATTAAATGAAATCTTTATTGTCGAAATAACTTTTCAAAAATATTGAGTACAAGGAAAATATTTTTAAAATGCAGGAATATACGGATATCCGCATATGTAGCCACTCCCCCATTTTTGGAGAGGAGGATAGCTGAACTCGTCTTTGGGCGAGCTGCCTACGTACCCCTTTCGGGGATCAAGCCATCTCGTAATTCTGTTTTTTTCGCGAGTGTGTTTACTCGGCTGTTGTGTTTGCATCGATCGTGCTAATCACGGGATTGACGTCTTCTGCTGGATTTGCCTTCTCTGATTGGGTTGAAACGTTGGGCTCCGGAACTTCTTGTTCTTCGGCCGTTGTTTGAGTCATTGATTCTGGAGTGCTTTCGGTTTTCGATTGTGTTAGCTTTGCTTGGTTGGGCTTCATCATTGTGGTGGTCGTGATTTGTGTTAGTTTATGCTCGGCAAAGAAGCAACGTGTTGACTGTTGCTGGCATCCCCATATTGCGGCTATCCTGTTGTGAGTTGGGAATTTGATGCCCAGGTGGTAAGTCGACGGGACTGCCTTCATGGCATTTAACCAAGGCGTGCCCATTATGACGTTGTAGATGGCCGGGTTATCGACAACCGCGAAGTCAACGATCTTAATATTTTCTTTTGCCGAGACGGGTAGATTGATAGATCCGAGGGTCATCAATGTTGTCGTAGCTCGAATTTTGGGTCCATGTGTTTCCCGTTGTCCGGCCTTGCTCTGATCCCGAGTTGATGGCGTAACTATGTGCTCCTCAATTTTGTTCTTCCTCGCGATTGATGTTCTTGTCATTGCGAGGGTTTTTCTTTTTTGACTTCTGATCCGTCCCTGGTTCCTTTAAAGATGTCTTGATTGTTTTATGTTTTCACGATAAAACTTTAGTCTCCTCTTTGATGATTATGTGCAATTGACCTTTTGCATGTTTTTATTAGATGACTTCCCTAGAAGTCTTCTAACTTTCCTTTGATAACAAAAAAAAAAAAAAGAACCGAGAAGACTTCCCTAGAAGTCTTCTCGGATAAACAGGTTGGTTTTGCAATTGAACGAAGTTTGTCAGAAATTTTATTTTGTAGGAGACTTCTCTAGCGGAAGACTTCTAGAGGAAGACTTCTAGGGAAGTCTTCTAGGGAAGTCTTCTAGGGAAGTCTTCTTTTCTATAACATGAAGTTTTCTCAGCGTCGCCAGAAGTCAGCCTAGGTTAGTTTTGCAATTGAGAATTAATAGCAAAACATTAAATATTAATGAGAAGACTTCTCGAGAAGTCTTCTGACGAAAGACTGCTTGAGAAGTCTTCTCAAGTTTTATTACGGGTTTCTGGTCAAACATTTGGTAATGAGAGAAGACTTCTCGAGAAGTCTTCCGCCAGAAGACTTCTCGAGAAGTCTTCTCATTAATATTTTATGTTTTGCTATTAAATCTCAATTGCAAAAGTAACCCATGCAGACTTCTGGCGGCGCTGAGAAGACTTCATGTTATAGAAATGAAGACTTCCCTAGAAGTCTTCCTCTAGAAGACTTCCCTAGAAGTCTTCCTCTAGAATACTTCTAGAGAAGTCTTCAACAAAAGTTTTATGACAAACTTCGGTCAATTGAAAAACCAACATGTTTATTCGAGAAGACTTATAAAGAAGTCTTCTTTGGGAATTTTGAGAATTTTTCTAAACGGAAGACTTCTCTGGAAATCTTCTCGGAGACGACTTCTTAAGAAGTCTTCTACGTCAATCTTTATTAATATTCAATTCTCTTAAAATCAAAACAAATTTTTAATATTTTCTTGTTAATTAATGTGTATTAATCGATAGTGGGGCTCCTGAGTGAAATTCATAACTAAAATGATGATAATTATGAGGTTACAAATTTTTTATGTTTATTAATGTTTCTAGCTTAACGTAGAAGACTTCTTAAGAAGTCTTCAAGAAGTCTTCGCCGTATTTTTTTTTGAATATGATGTTTTATATTTGCTAATGTGTTTTAATATATTTTTTTGCAGATGATGCTTCAGTTACTTGTTGTATACGGAGAATGGTTGGTGAAAGATAATTCTTGGGATTTTGTGGTTGATAATGTCAAAGGAGCGAGAATATTCTTTTTAAGTGATGGTTCTACACATGATGAACTTGTTGCAATGGCTGTAGAAGATTTTAAACTGGACAAGAACGCAGAGGTTGTGGATTTAACTTACTTGTTACCATACGCACTAATGCAACAGATAGCTCCTGATAATACTTCTATTCATGTTACAAGTGATAGAAAAGTTTGGAACTTGATCAAGATAAGTAAAACACATGTTGTACGTCTTTGTGTATCAAGCCGAGGCAGGATGGGGAATGTTAATGATGCCAACACTGAAGGAAACCTAGCTGGTGAAGGGAAGAAAAAAATGGAGGGCAAGAAGAAAATGAAGTGGAAGATGATGATAATTTGCCTCAAGATATAAATGATGAGGAAGAGAAGTATGTTGCTGAAGTGGATGATGAGTTTGGAGATTACAGTGAGTATGGAAGAGTTAAGGATGAGGAGAGGAAGAGGAAGAAGATATATGTTTTGAGAATTTCAAAGAGACTTAAGCTAATGAAGGAGGAAGCTCGAATGGGATAGTTTACAACAATATCTATGTCAACCAGAGTTTTATCAGTAAAGCGGTATTGGTTTCAGAGTTGCGTTTAACAGCGGTGAAGCATAAATTCTCCTTCAAAATATACAAGACCACTAAAACTCTACTTGTAGCAAAATGTCGTGTTCCTGGGTGCAGATGGAAGCTTAGAGCGAGTGTGAAACATGGAACAAACACATATTGGGTAACAGAGTATGTGAAGACTCATACATGTTCTGTGTCTGAACGACAGGCTCACCGGAAACATTTTACTGTGAAGTATGTTGGTCAGCTTTTCATAGATCGCATTGGAATCATTGATGGATTAAATCCGAAGCATATCCAAGATGCAATGAGGAACATGTTTGGCATGACTCTAGATTACACCACTTCATACAAAGCATTGTTACATGCTCAAATATTGGTAAGAGGATCAGCATAAGAAGGGTATGAGAGGCTGCCTTCATATTTGGAGTAAATCATGGTAACAAATCCGGGTTCTAAGACTCGTATAGAACTTGATGCTGAGAATAGATTTAAGTATATATTTATATCATTTGGAGCTTCTATTGCTGGTTTTCAGTATCAAAGAAGGGTCAGTGTGGTGGATGGGAAGTATGAAGGTGTTATGTTAGTTGCAGCTGCAAAAGATGGTAATTTTCAGATATTTACATTGGCTTTTGGAATCGTAGATATAAAAGATGATGCTGCTTGGAAATGGTTTCTCACAAAACTGAGGAGTTGTGTATCTGATCAGCATGCTTTGGTGATAGTCTCCGACCGTCACCTAGCCATTAAAAGCGTGTGTGATAAGGTGTTTCCTTGGGCAACCCGAGGAATATGTTATTATCACCTACAACACAACATTGTCCAAAAGTATAAAGGGAAGCATCTATTGTACTTGGTTAAAGGCGCTGCTTATGCTCACACTCTTAAACTTTAACCGCTATATGGAGGAGATCCGGAGTGCTAACCCGGCACTGGCAACATATTTGGAGAAAGCGGACGTGAGACTATGGTCACGGGTTCATTGTCATGGAGAAAGGCACAATATAAAAATGAGCAACATAGATGAATCTATTAATTCCGCTCTCAAGAGAGCAAGAGGATTTCCCATAGTGTTTCTTTTGGAGTTTATAAGGGAAAAGTTGGGAAGGTTGTATTGGAAAAGGCGAGAAGATTCTATGAATCCCACAACTGAACATAGCTGGGGAGTAGAATACTTATTGGCGATTCGTGAGGAGTTAGCGGATACGATGACTGTCCAACCAATTGATGGATGTCGATTCTCTGTGGCAGGTGGCAAATGTGACTGTGTTGTTGATTTGGAACATATTAAGTGTGATTGTGGTGCCTATGGAATCGAGAAAATACCTTGCTCGCATGCTATAGCAGCTGAAACCTTTGTTAATCTGCATATTTCCACACTTGTGTGCCCCCTATACTCGAGGGAATATTTGTATGCAGGATACTCACAGAATATATATCCTTGTGGTGGAGAAGTTGAGACCCGGTTTTGTTTTCCTCCAGATGTAAAGCGTGGTCCGGACGACAAAAGAAATCAAGATGTCAATCTTGGTTGGAGCTATCTAGGATGAGAGGACACAAACCGCGAAAGCTACACAAGGATAATGGCTGCTCAAATTGCAGACACCCTGGTCATACACGTCCAAATTGTCCAAATAGTGAGAACTAATCTTCTCGGAAATCTGCTGGCAAGTCCTCTTTAAGTCGTCTGGACATCTTCTGTAAGTCAACTTCTAGTCTTCCGTAAATCTTCTGTAAGTCTTCCCGAGGATGTCTTCTTGAAGTCTTCTGTAAGTCTTCTGGAAGTCTTCGGTAAGTCTTCAGTATGTCTTCTGTAAGTCGTCTGGACATCTTCTGTAACTCTTCTTGATGTCTTTTGTAACTTGTCTGGACATCTTCTGTAAGTCTTCTCTTAGTCTTCCGTAATTCTTCTGGCAAGTCTTCCAGCTATCTATCTTATGTCTTGTGCACTTATGTCTTATGTCTTGTGAACTTATGTCTTATGAACTTATCTTATGTCTTATGTTTTGTAAACTTATGTCTTGTGAACTTATCATATGTCTTATGTCTTGTGTTTGAATAGGTTCCTTCATTAGAATAGGTTACAAAAGCGGACAAATGATTAGTGCACTACCAAAGTAGTTGTACAAAAGATTAGTGCCCTTCCTTGTTAATGTATTTCAAGGTTTCCAAAGCATCAAACGCAAATTACACATTCAATCGTACATATCCAAGTCGTCAATACCGGTTTCTGTCCCATTGTAGCCATGGGTCTCATCAAATAGTTTTGTAGCCATCTTCTCCCTAATACTCTTGACGTTCTTATCACAAAAGGCAGAAGGAAATGATTCCATTCCTAGAGCATGACACTCAATGTACTTCAAGGTGAACACACCACAATCACCAGTACGACACTGAGGTACTCCGGCAGTCACTCTCCTATATTTGAATGGCTCTAGTGTGTATTTGACTCTCTCTTTGACGGAGGCAGCACATTCAACAAGCTAATAAGGTATCATCTTGGCAAAGACTCCATTAACTCGTCGAGTTGAGCAGGTCTAATATGGGAAATAATGCTGTCCTATATGGTGATGTGGCTGTTTGGAATGGAAACCCATATAGCAATCCAATGATTGTTGTTGAAGTTCACTGGTGCATAAATATCATCCACCTCTGATCCCCAAAACTTCTTTGTTTGCCAAAATTTGGGTAGTAAACCTGCATAATAATCCCAACTCCCGGCAGGGAGCCGCCTTCCTAACCCGTTCATATCGAGCTTTGACTTCTTAAACTCCGGATATTTAAACTTCCACATCCTACTAAACACATGATCAAGAAAGCAAAGTCTATCGGTCCTAAAATGCTCTGGATTCCTATGAAACTGCTGCCTCATTAAATTGATAAAATCATCCATATGTTGCGTTGAAAACATAACAAGTCAGACATATTCTTAAAAGATAAAAGTCTTACAGAAGACGTCCAGAATACTTCGAGAAGACTTACAGAAGACATCCTCTGGAAGACTTCAAGAAGACATCCTTTGGAAGTCTTAAGGAAGTTTTTTAGAAATTTTCTGGAAGACATCCAGATGACTTTCGAAAGACTTCCAGAAGACTTGCACAAGTAAACCTTAAAAATCTTACCGAGTCGTAGAGCCATTTTAGGGGTGTTCGGATGGGGGAATACAATAGACTTGGCCCCAGTGGTCTTTTATCAAAAGCTAATTTATGATTCCTAAAAACAGCAAAACTAGATCAACAAACAACAACAAGCTACTTAGTGTTATGTGGGAGATTAGTACTTACGGATTTATTTTCAAAAAAGTCAACAATCAAATTATTGTTCTTCTTATCAACGGGAGCAAACGGATAATAGCCATGACCAGCCTTGTGTACGGTACGATCACTTTGGCTGTGTTGTTGCCCTGATAAGGAGACTGTTGTGATGCAGCAAGCTTCCTATCTGGCTCACTCTTTCCCGTGAGGAATGCCATGGTAACATCTTTCTTTACCTGGCATCTCCCTTCCTCCATATCTAAATCTAATGTGGTTGGTTCAGTTTTGTCCATAATGACAACACTTGAGTCTTACACCTCCTTGACTTGAGGTGCATTGATACTACTCATTTGTTTTTGTTCAATGTTCACACTTCCTGCTTTCTCCCCATTCACACTCTCACTCTGCAATTTCGAGTTCAATAGAAATGTCAAGACAAGAACCAAACATAACAACTTCAATCCATATAAAATTAACTTAGCCAAAGTATCCAATCAACAAATGAAGCACATGTACCATCCATCCAATCAGCAAATGAAACAAAATCCATACAAAAACAAGAAAACAAGCAACAAATGATCACACATGTACCATCCATCAGAGCATACAACTTTCACTTCTTATTCTTAGTATTTCTCTTTACTTTGATTTTGAGAGAGGTTTCAGTACTAACCCCTAGTTTGTGCGCAGCCTTATCCGGTTCTGAAACTGTGAGTTGAAGTTCATTGTGGTTGATTCCCACCTTCTTCTCCACAGCTTCCATCCTATTGGCAAGAAGCTTGATCAATTTTAGGCACTTCCCAAACCCATCAATCATAACTTTCGTCAAGTTCTTGAAACTTTGTTCAAGCTCTTCGTTCTTAACCCCACTCCATGAAACATAAGACTTAATACGAGCCTCAGAACGAACCTCGGAGACTGTACGAATTTTCGTACAGGGTCTTCTTTCTTTCTTCAGAGAAATCTCAAGAGATTCATCCTTAACAATGATAACCTTTGGATTGGTCCACGGCTTAGTACGATGGTCTGTCCAGCACTCTTTGCTCCACTTGACCTTTCCTTCACCACCACACATGAGATTCACGAGGTTTTTAACCGCCACATCGGTGTTATCATTGTCCCACTAAGGGAAAAATTCACCAATCTCCTTCACCACAGGGTTCACCACGCGAGTCTGCAGGATGTAATGAATATCAAGTTAGATAATGAGACAATAATTACTACCATACTATTGGGAATAATCAGACATACCTATGTGTTGATGGCCTCTTAGACAAATTTTCGTCCTTTATGTCCCTTATAAGCTAGAAAAGGAGGACTAGGTTTGTTTCGTATGGGTTTTCCATACTCCCCAACAAAGTTGGCAAAGCAAAGTAAGATTTTGTCAAATCTTTACCCTTCACAGAGTCCATAAGGATCTTAAACGCCAATCTCCACCATGGGTAGGTTTCAAAGTCTTCTAGATTCATCACTAGCCTGGCAGGACTATCCCGTGTAGCGGATGTGGACTTTCATCATTCAATGAATCCTGTGTAGATGGCTAGGTATCCCAGCCTCATGTGGTCATCACGAGACCACTGTCCACATCTGCCACACGCCGCCACTATTTTCTAGGAGCTTGGACTAGAATCGATATCAACACCCATCAACTCCCAGAACCGATACAACTCCTCTGTCAGCTCTACATGAGAATTATCCACATGCTCAACATACTTGCAGTTGATATCGGTGAGATGTTCGAAGTCAATGAGTTAAAACCTCACCGGATTTGAACCAATGAGATTCCAAAGCTCGTACTTCTTCTTGACATCAAGCTGAAAACAGAGCATAAAGTGAACCAGCCTTGAAGCCCAACCAAACTTCAACTCCAAAAACTTTATGAAAACTTCTAACATAGAGTTCTCAGCTCCTCCCATTCATCAGCATGAAGAGCATCCTTTACAACATGAAGTAATATGGGGTCATTGGTATGATATCCAATGCTCTTCAATGGAATGGGCTATTCCCCTAGGATGAACAACCTCTTCGGAAGTTCTGGTAATTCCATTTTATAGCCTGCAAACAATGACAAAACAACATATCAAACATAAAACAAACCACACCAAGAGTTCTATACTAACATCCAGACTCTACAAGACTTGGGAATACTTTGAAATACTTCGGAAGACTTCAGAAGACTTAAGGAAGACGTAAGGAAGACTTAAGGAAGACGTAAGGAAGACTTCCGGAAGACATGCCGAAGACTTGTAGAAGACTTGCTGAACACTTACCGAAGACTTACGTAGACTTCATGGAAGACTTACGGAAGACTTCATGGAAGACTTCCTCGAGACTTCCATGAAGTCTTCCGGATGACTTTCATGAAGTCTTTCGGGTGACTTCCATGAAGACTTACGGATTATTTCAATGAAGACTTACGGCAGACTTCCGGGAGACTTACGGACAAATGGGTCAACTTAACGGTCGATGCAGAGAAATTGAGGTCAGAAACGAAAGAAATAGAGAAAGAAGTCACGGGGAGAAACAAATGGTTTCAGATCTGAAATAAATAGGAACCGGTTAGTTTAATGTACTATAATACAGTTGGGTGATGAAGGAGATACAAGATGATTACATGGAGTGAAAACGACGGAGAAGAAATTCGTTGGAAATCGTCACAGTAATCGCCTTAGAAGAGGAGCCTAGAGTTTTCACCAACTTTTTTTTTCTGAAACATCGAAGAGTGAAAAAGAACAGTGAAAAAATACTATTTATATGTCCGGTAAATTATCGGGTTAGATTAAATATATTTTGGTTTTTTTCCAGTTAATTTCAAATTGAAGATAAATTAAGTTCCAGTTTGGTTTGGAAGACTTCTTGAGAAGTCTTCTTGGAGTCTTCTAGGAAGTCTTCCAGTAGTTAGAAGACTTCTTGAGAAGTCTTCTCGGAGTCTTCCGGGAAGTCTTCCAGTTCGAAGTCTTCAGGGAAGTCTTCCAGGAGTTACAAGACTTCCTGGAAATTCTTCTAGAAGTCTTCCAAAACCCTAAAATCAATTAACTTATAACCAAACAACACTTCCTTAAACATATATTAAACTCAGAAAGTGTTTAAAATCATCTTATTAGAGGATCACTTACACATATTCGTCAAATTCAAAAAATAAAAAGTTAAAAAGATAAGATTTTGAAATCAACCCCTAAAACTACATACAATAGTATAACATATGTTACTAAACCCTAAACCAATGAATATCATGACTCATTCTACCTTAAATCATCTAGGTTGAAAACAATTCAATTTTAATTGATATAATTTTACATCATTTACAAATGTTTGTGGTTATACGATTTCTATTTTCCCCCATATAAATATTTTTTATAAAATTTATAAATTATTTTTAAGATTTATTTTTTGAGAAGACTTAGAAGTCTTCCGGAGAAGACTTAGAAGTCTTCCGGAGAAGACTTACAGGGAAGTCTTCTCAGAGAAGACTTTTGGAAGACTTTTGGAAGACTACTGGAAGACTTCGCCATTAGGCGGGAATTTGAATTTCACTGAAATTCAAGCGGAAAAATTGTAGAGTTTTTTATGAAGTCTTCCATGAAGTCTACTACTGCATTATATGTTGGAAGTCTTCTAGAAGTCTTCTGAAACCCTAAAATCAATTAACTAAGCAAAAAAAAAAATTCCTTAAACATAAAACGAACTTAAAAAGTGTTTAAAATCATATTTGTAAGGATCACTAACACATATTCGTCAAAATCAAAAAAATAAAAATTTCAAAAGATAAGATTTCAAAATCTACCCCTAAAACTACCTACAATACTATAACATATGTTATTAAACCCTAAACCAATAAATATCATGACTCATTCTACATTAAATCATCAGGTTGAAAACAATTCCATTTTAGTCGATATAAATTAACATCATTTACAAATGTTTGTGGTTACATGATTTCTATTTTTCCCCCATATAAATATTTTTTATAAATTTTAAAATTATTTTAAAGATTTATTGTTTGAGAACACTTCTCTAGAAGTCTTCCGTAGAAGACTTACAGGAAAGTCTTCTCTGAGAAGACTTTTAGAGAAGTCTTCCGTATGAGACTTACAGGGAAGTCTTCTCACACGAAAAGGTTATTTATGATAAAACTGAATACAATTTCTTTTTTGCTCACAAAGAGTTTGTTGTATTTTCAATAGCTTTTTGGGTTACTTTTGCATTTGCAATCAAGTTTTGAGTAATTTTTAGCAATTTCCCCATATACATATGTATTTACATTTAAATTTGTACATATTATCTATACATGTATTTTAACATTCGAGGAGTATATTGATCATTACCTACCTACAAATTTATATTTACATATTTCAAAACTATATCAAAATAATTATTATAATATCATTTTATAATTTTGCTAAATATTTGAAAGCCAAAATTTTGATTTGAAATTATTGAATTAAAGTGAAACTCTTATGTTGAAGGTAAAATATATTCATACATGTATTTTATGTTTGTAAGAGTCATTTTCGATACAAACTATCAAAATATATTTAAGGTAAGTTCAAAAGTATATTATAATATTTTTTTAATAAAATGACGCCTGTGTAACTTCGATTTATAATATATTATATTTTATAAGATCATAAGAAGTTCTGATTCTGATACTTTAATAAAATTTTAAAACATATATAAATATGTATAAAATTTATTTTTCTCTTTATCTCTAGAATAAGGAGATAACTAGATTTGAACCCGCGATAAAGCGCAGATAATTTTTTGATGAAAATTTATATAATCATTTTTTCTTTATTTGAAGTAAAATTGGGAATAAAATTTGTAATTCAGAGTCTGAGCTGAACCCAAACCAAAATTTTTGATTCATACATACCCATTTCAAAATGTAAGAAATATCAGAATGGGTCTTGTAGGGTGGTACAAAAGATATACGAACCCGAAGTGTTATTAGCCGAATGGGTAACCTAAAAGCTGAAAAGCCCGAAAATTTCCAAAAAACCCGGTCTGAATGTCTAAATAATTACAAATATAAATATTACTTCAAATATTTAATTCTATATTTTTGAAATGATATCTACAAATAAGTATTAAGTTTTAAATAAATATTTTAAATATTCAAATTTATATAAATAAGTATTTACTTGTTATGTTTTGCTTTTAAATTTTGGATTTAACTTTGGATATATCTAAACTGAACTAATATAATCCAAATATGAATGCTATATGTGTTATATCTGAATCTAATCTGTACTTACAAATTTACCATAATGAGACTTAGGATATGATATAAATTAGAACCAAAATTCAGAATATCTAACATGTATTCCAAGGATACCTAAATGCTCAAGCCTAACTTAAAGTGTGTTCTATATTTTTTAATTAGTTTTATTTTTGATAAAAAAAATTCATGTTTGTTGGAATAGTCAGTAAAATTATACTCATAAAAATCTCAATAATACTATATTCCATTATATCAATAAATATTTACAGTAACTAATTATTAATACTTATTTTATCACATATATATATTTGTGTATATATATGTATGTATATATATTTAATTTTAATACTCTATATATGTATTTACATATATATACACTTATATATTTATATATATATATATATATATATATATAGTTTTAATAATTTATATCATAGGAGTTCTATTATGTATTTGGTGAAAGTTTTGAAGAATTTATTTCTTGCATTTGGATTAAAGTATAATTTTATATTTATACAGATTTGTAGGCATATATAATTTCTTTTACTATTAGTAAATAAAATATAATTGATTAGTTATTAAAATTTAGTGTTAATATAAACTGAATTGATTATTTTTAAAAATAATATATTAGTTATTTAGTTCGTTAATTTTAGGTTGATGTATATATTTAATAATAATTAAGTTTGGTAAAAGTAAAAATAATATAAAAGTTAGTTAAATGGAATAGTCTAACCTAGATTATTTGTAAGTGGATAAAAAATAAGACTTTATTTTAATAGAGTAGATTCTTTTTAAATATGTTGGGCGAATTTTAATTGGGCTTGAGCTCATACAAAGCTAAGTTAGATCGAGTAATGACCTTTTGAACACTGGAACACAAAAACAATATCAAACCAATCCAACCCAAATTACTAATGATTTATATGGTTTTATTTTTATATCGTTTATATGGTTTCATTTCTTGTAAAACTGATGAACTGTAAACCAAATAAAATCAAATCGTTCTAAACGGAATGCCAAATAACCAAAAAAAAGAAGTGAAATTAGATTTTGGAAGAGAGAGTAGAGAGAGATAGGAAGAGAAAGTAGGAGAGAGGAGGGGATTTTGCTATTTTGGTTTTTTTCTTAGTCACTAGGTGTAATTTCTCTAGTTTGGGCTTATTTGCCAAATAACCAAAAAAAAAGTGAAATTAGATTTTGGGAGAGAGAGTAGAGAGAGATAGGAAGAGAAAGTAGGAGAGAGGTGGGGATTTTGTTATTTTGTTAATTTTTGTTTTTTTTCTTAGTCACTAGGGGCAGTTTCTCTAGTTTGCACTTATTTGCCAAATAACCAAAAAAATGAAATTAGATTTTGGGAGAGAGAGTAGAGAGAGATAGGAAGAGAAGGTAGGAGAGAGAAGGGGATTTTGTTATTTTGTTAATTTTGGTTTTTTTCTTAGTCACTAGGTGCAATTTCTCTAGTTTTGGCTTATTTGCCAAATAACCAAAAAAGTGAAATTAGATTTTGGGAGAGAGAGTAGAGAGCGATAGGAAGAGAAAGTAGGAGAGAGGAGGGGATTTTGTTATTTTGTTAATTTTGGTTTTTTTCTTAGTCACTAGGTGCAATTTCTCTAGTTTGGGCTTATTTGCCAAATAACCAAAAAAAGTGAAATAAGATTTTGGGAGAGAGAGTAGAGAGAGATTGGAAGAGGAAGTAGGAGAGAGGAGGGGATTTTGTTATTTTGTTAATTTTGGGTTTTTTTATTAGTCACTAGGTGAAATTCCTCTAGTTTGGGCTTATTTGCGAAATAACCAAAAAAAAAGGAAATTAGATTTTGGGAAAGAGAGTTAAGAGAGATAGGAAGAGAAAGTAGGAGAAAGGATAGGATTTTGTTATTTTGTTAATTTTGGTTTTTTTCTAAGTCACTAGGTGCAATTTCTCTAGTTTGGGCTTATTTGCCAAATAACCAAAAAAGAAGTGAAATTAGATTTTAGGAGAGAGAGTAGAGAGAGATAGGAAGAGAAAGTAGGAGAGAGGAGGGGATTTTGTTATTTTTTTAATTTTGGTTTTTTTTCTTAGTCACTAGGTGCAATTTTTCTAGTTTGGGCTTATTTGCAAAATAACCAAAAAAAAGTGAAATTAGGTTGAATGCAAAAAAAGAGAAATTCTTCAACGGACGCCCTCGTACCCCTGGTGGATGCAATATCAATGTATTGAATTCAGGTTGAATATACTTTAGATAGTTAGATTTTGATAAGCCTTGGAAGCGCTATGTAAGGAATAGACTAAAGAACAAGGAATAAAGAAGCTTCAATATATGGAAGTGCAAAGGTTGAGGAAGAGACAGCTGACTTGGATATTTTTAAATAAAAGGGCGGGAAATTAGTTTGAAGGTGGGGCCAGTTGTTTGGGCTGTTATAAATTTATGTTAGGCAGTTAGGCCGAAGGGTCAATTTGCAACTATAAGTACGACTAGTCAAGTATTGTAGAGTGTGGGCTTTTTATCATCTTGATAGAAAGGGATTAGAGTGTATCTCTAGTCTTGGGCTCTACTACGAGGTTTGTTCCTAGAGAGAAGGTATATGTACTTGTATTTCAAATTCATATATGGTATAAAATAATATTCGTATCATTTGGTGCGGTGAGCCAAGTCGATCATCGCGAAGATGAAGAAATGACGATTCTACTTGAAGATGTCAAAACAAAGTCAATCGTAGCTCCATCGTGAACATCCATAGCAGAGGATCAGTGAACTCAACTATATGGTGGCGAGACTTGATAGGGCCTGATATTTACCACTATTGTGCCATGATATCAGCCCTATTTATAGTTTATTATATGTGTTTGGAGTATTTTTTAGAGTATTTTCAGGTTCATGTACGTTCTGGAGAACTTTGGTGATTTTGGAGCTTTTAGAGATGCAGATTTGCGCAGATGCATCAGATGTTTGCTATGAATGGAAACCTTATCACGTTGCGGTTGAGCTGATATTTTGACATCAGACAGAGCTTTGAGTTATATTTCTAATGCCACCTGTTTTATGTTCATTGGATGGTTAGATCTAAAGTTATCCCTGATTTACTGAAGAGTGGTCTGTCTGCCTCGCGAGAGGAAGCTATCGAGAAGATGAATGATTGTCGATCGACGGCACAGCCTTGGTGTCAATCGACGGTGATCCCAGAAGACAGTCCCAGCTTTTTTTTATGGCCGACTAAAGCCCAGATGTCATGGCAAGTTACTAGAATACCTCTGCACGAGTTTAAACCTAATTTATATAGTTTTCTAAATCATTGTTGACAGCTAAGCTTTATTTTATTCATTGTCTTAAGTTTTGGAGAGAATATCAATTCTCCTTCAGAGATTGATTAGAAATCCTTTGGTTTTATATTGATTTCTATATATTATTTATTCAGACTATGATTTGTGTTATTGCTTCCATGTCTGAGTAATCATCCTGTTAGGTTTAGGGATTTCATGTTCTTAATATCAAACTGATAGTCATAGGATTGCTAGGTTATCTATAGATCTCTACACCAGGGAGTCTTGTAATACTAGGATCTAGAGTAGTGGAATAGCATGAGAGTGTTACTGGTTACTTGAACCTAAAATCATAGGAAAATTGAGAGACACGAGAGTGCAATTAATTAACAGAACCCGAGACCTGTGTGGATTAGATATCTAGGCGCATACGAGAATTGGTCTAGGATCTAGTTGAACATTATCGCTATGTGTGTTAATGCTTGTCTGATGTAGTATCGATTGACACGCAAGCATTGGTATCGATTGACGCTCAATCCTTGTTTGCAAGCGAGAGCTGGAACATAGAACTTAGGCATCTGATTAGTAATTGCATGCAAGAGCTGGATTACTTGCTTACTGAATTCGTGTTCTAGAATTTGATCTATAAAACCCTTAGCATCCTTAATTTGTGTTTTGAATTTATTGATTGATAAATCCCTAGACCTAGCTATTTCATCTTATTTTATCAAACCAATCACCTCTTTACTTGTCTACTATTACTTCTTTAATAAACTGTTTGCCTAGCTTAATCTAAACATCTATAGTCTATTGTGTGCCCACGCTCCTGTGGATTTGATCCTTAAGTACTACAATTGAACCTCTTATTTGAGAGAGTAAAAAGTAGTTTAAAAGGTTAATTTGAGAGTGCATAATAAAGCTACATTAAATTTGGCACCATTTTCGGGGAGCGAGAATCGCCATTAGACTTTATTAATAGGTTTAGTCTAGATTTTTTTTTTTTGTTTCAGTTACTTACATAAAAATTTTCTTGTCTTGCAGGTACATGCAGAGCAGTAAGAGGAGCAACAAGGCAAAAAACTTACTTTTCTTGGACCCAGCAGCTATTAAACGCAACATTCACAGAGAGAAACGTCTAGCATCGATCAACAACAACACTTCGACATCGATCGACACAACTCTTGGAAGAACATCGATCAAGACTTCTACTCTACTATCGATCGACAGTAACCAGCGAGTAGAGATGGTTGCGGCACTTATTCTGACTAGGGATGGGAATGGAGACCTGCAGGACCCTTAGGGCTATATGTGTAATGCAGCAGGTCAAAATTAGATGCACCGGGGGCTGTATTCCCTGAGCATCGATCGATAGCAGACTTGATCAGGCCTACTCGATTATATATTAACAGGTCTGCAATTCAACCTCGAGAAATCTAGGGGGTAAACGGCCAGATAAGACCTGCATATTTTACTCATTTGAGCGAGCACCCCTTTCATGGCCTTCCCTATGAAGATCCCATGGACAACACTGAAACACTAGAGGATTTTGTTTCTAGCATCCTGGAGCATGAAGAAACTAAAGACTATCTTTTTTTTTGGACAAAAACTAAATACTATCTTCTATGCAAGTTATTCAAGTATTCTTTCTCTGGGAATGCACTTGTTTGGCTGAAACTTCTACCACCAGGATCTTTCACTACCTGGGATGATGTCAAGAATGCGTTTTTGCATAATTTTTTTGATGATGCAAAGACCGAAGAGCTAAGGGAGAGGATTTTGACATTCTCTTACGGACCCCCTGAAGGGCTTAGAAGCTCTTGGGACAGATTTAGAGGGTACCAAAAAAATGTCCACATCATTGTTTCACGGAGGTTCAACTGCTAGGATTCTTCTCCAAAGGTATTGATGCGCAGTAATTGTTGGATCAGGCAAGCGAAGGGAACTTTGGGACCAGGAATCCCAAGGAAGCTAAGAGACTGATTCAGAACTTTGTGTCTAGCAACAATATTAGGAATATGGATACTCACCGAATGCAATCAGGTGTTGCGAATAATGACAAGATCATTGAGGTCGAGGACAAAACTGATTTTTTACATGAAGTCTCGTTGGTAGAACATGCTGCAGAAGAGGAAGAGAATCATATAAATGAAATATGTTTTCAGGACCATATTCAGAGGATGGAATCAATGATGTAATGAGCCATAGAAATTCAGCAGAAGATGAGTCATACTTAAATTGGAGGTTGGATTCTATCCACAAACAGCTAAATGGAAAAATAGAAGCCATAAACACCCATGTCAGGATGCTAAACACCCATAATTCTCAGAAAAAAAGAAGCTGTGAAGAGGCAAGAAGCTCCAGTTAAAGGGAAAGCTAGGGAGAGCAGGAGGCACCAGGTTGATGCCCTCTTAGATAATGACTTTGGGGAAGTAATCGAGCATGAGAAGCTGGAAGAAGGTGCTTTTCTAGTCGAAAGTTCTATGACCTTTGGTAGCTCGCACTGGTGTCGATCGACACCATCAGATGAGCATCGATCGACACGCATAGAAGAGTACGTATAAAAGGTGAAAATTCAAAGCCACTTAGACTTCGCCACACGACACCTGCTTCATGTCAACCTGTACTGTGTTAAAACGGACTACGTCGATCGACACCAACAGGACAACATCGATCGGCATCAACGGGTGACAAAGGATCGACGACAGCAGACGAGCATCGATCGACACACACCCATGTCAAGCCATAATGCACACCGCTCATCAGAAAGGACAACAGTGACAACCAATCAGCAGGATGTCGATGCACCAGAACAAGGGCAACTGATTCCAGCGGAAACCTCTTCCGTTGACAGGATCGATTGACGGTACACACCATATATCGATTGACACCAGCTTGACAAACATGGATCTGTCATGGACAAGCAGGCAGTGAAAGAAAGAAGTCCAAAGAACATAGTGAGATCTAGAGAACCCTATGTTCCCAAACACCTCAAGAGAGAAGCTAACAAGGCTGAACCTGATGGATTTCGAAAGAGAGTGAAGAGGGTCCCTAAGGATATGTCTTTCGAGGATGCATATCACCAGTACAGACTTGGTAATTTCTTCAGAGAGACCAAGGAGACGGATAAGGACATTGAGTTGCTGTTTAATATGGTCAGCCGTAAATCCAAGAAGACACTGAAGAAGGAACAAGATCCTAGGAAGTTCCTGACTCCTTGTTGTATACATGACAATAATTTCCCATACGCCCTTTGTGATATTGGATATGCGGTCAGCATGATGGCCAAGGACACTGCCGAACTATTAGGATTAAAGGTGGAACCTTCTCAAGATAGCTTCACCTTCGCGGA
Source organism: Moricandia moricandioides (assembly GCA_905132885.1). NCBI lineage: Eukaryota > Viridiplantae > Streptophyta > Magnoliopsida > Brassicales > Brassicaceae > Moricandia > Moricandia moricandioides. The sequence goes on from CAJHQQ010000246.1 coordinate 27,355, forward strand.
TAACTCCAAGGTAAACTCAGCAGGAACGATCAAGAATGTTAAAGTCGAGATAGGTGAATGCATTGTTCATGTGGACTTTCATGTTTTGGGAAGCAAATCAGGTCGAGAATCTTCTCTTATCTTTGTAAGAGCCTTTATGGCTCTGTAAGGGCAGTTTGTGATCTCAAGAAGAATAGGATGTGCCTTACTAATGTTGATGAAAATATCTTCTACGATCATGTGGGAAAGACCAAAAGTGCAGGGTTTATTTCATGGATAGAGCCATCTGAAGATCCAGCACCTGCACCTGATTCAAACTGCAAAACCACAGAACCAGCATCACCGTCGCTCGATACTCGCCTAATAGCGTCGATCGACACTCTCCATATTGTAGAGCAACCTGTGATTGAAAAGCCTAAGTCTTGGGGAAGGGCCAGGAAAAAGAAAAAGAAAAAGAAGGTAGATAAAGATTTCTTGTCACTGGTTCCTTCGCGATGTTACGAGGGAAGTCTTGAGTATAGGATGTGCTGCAAAGGAAGTATGCAACCTTTTACCAAGGTCAGGGTGCTATGTGATTCAGAAATTAAAGAAAAATGGGAAGTTTCTGCAAGAGCATTTATCAACTTCATCAACAAAATAAGGAAGAGGGACACTGAAAGCTGTTCTGGAGCAAGTTCTCATTCTCATTCGGACTGAATCAGAATTCCAAAACGTCGAGCTTAGGACTATAACTAAGCGCTGATTGGGAGGCAACCCACTGTTTAGTAAGTTTTTATTTAGGTTTTACTTATACTACTATTTATTTCGAGTTTTATTTTATTTTTACAGACTATTTGAGTCCACCACCGATCGACATCATAGAGGAACCATCGGTCGACGTTGGATCGCGACCATCGGTCGACCACACATGCCTACCATCGGTCAACACACTCTTACAGAGAGATGCATCGAGTTTTCTATTTAAGTTATTTACTTATGATTTAATTTTTCCTAACCAATCTGAGACGGATTACACTAGAGACAGTGTAATTTAAGCATGGGGGAGGTTTTTAATGCAATTTTTTTTTGAGTTTTATTTATAAATATATATATATAACTTATTCAAAAAAAATTATTGAGTCAAGAAGGAGACTATGATCAAGATTTATTATTGACTAACCACACTTTTGCATCATTCTTAGAAGGTTGTTTGAAGAGATTACTAGAGATACCAAAGTGGATCATCCTGCCACTACATCACACTTGCTTAGAAAGTTTGAAGTAACCGAAGCTGGTTTCCAACACTAATCCTGACATTATTTGCTTGATTTGGGATTTTGTATATATTGGATCAGATTCTTTCTGCAAGTTTGGAAGGTAAAACTTTGTGTGCTTCTGATTCCCCTCTCTCTCCCCTTCAGATTAAAAAAGGAGTCAAACAGGATTTGGTGGCTACAACCATTAAAGCTTGATTCATATGATCCTAGAAAGAGATAAAGGTAAAAAATAAGTTAACAAGATTTGGTGTCAGAAATCATTAGGGCTTGATTCATGGAAGTCTGTCCAAATATCTCAGTCAATTAAAAAAATAAAATAATACCCTCAAAACAACAGAGACATGAAGTGAGAATAGAGAGAGGAAAGGAATCAGAGAAGGCTACCTGTGTGTTCAGATACTTGCAAAGGTAAGAGTCCATATATCATTTGATCGATACTCCCAAGGTAAAGTCTGCACTTTTATTTTATGCAAAAAAATGAAATCAGTAGAGGGGCGAGTCAAACTAGTATTTGCTAAGTTGTTGGTAGAATGGATTTGGTTGCTATAGTAGGATAGGATATTTAAATTTTCTTTGTGATTGACTTGATAGGATGTGGTTGCCACAAAGTATGGTGATAGTTATACTTTAGACATTATCTGAGTCTCCGCTTTTCAAAACCTCTTTCATAGGCTTGTTTGCTTGAGGACAAGCAAAATGTTAAGTCTGGGGGGGTTGATAGGGCCTGATATTTGCCACTATTGTGCCATGATATCAGCCCTATTTAGAGTCTATTATATGTGTTTGGAGTATGTTTTAGAGTATTTTCAGGTTCAGGTACGTTTTGTAGAACTTTGGTGATTCTAGAGCTTTTAGAGATGCAGAACTGCGAAGATGCGTAAGATGTTTAGCATTGTATGGAGACCTTCCCACGTTGAGATTGAGCTTTTTTTTTGACATTATATAAAGCTTTGAGTAAGATTTCTAATGAAACCGGTTTGATGTCCATCGGATGGTTAGATATAAAGTTATGCCCGATTTACTGAAGAGTGGTTTGTCTGCCTCGCGAGAGGAAGCTGTCATGAAGATGAATGATTGCCGATCGATGGCACAGCCTTGGTGTCGATCAACGGTGATCCCAGAAGACAGGTCCGGTTTTTTTTATGGCCGACTAAAGCCCAGATGTCATGCCAAATTACCAGAATACCCCTGCACGAGTTTAGACCTAATTTATATAGTTTTCTAAGTCATTGTTGACGGCTAAGCTTTATTTTATTCATTGTCTTAAGTTTTGGAGAGAAGATCAATTCTCATTCATAGATTGATTGGAACTCATTTGGTTTTATATTGATTTTTATATCTATTATTTATTCAGACTATGATTTGTGTTATTGCCTCCATGTCTGAGTAATCATCTTGTTAGGTTTAGGAATTTCATGTTTTTAATGTCAAACTGATAGTCATAGGATTTCTAGGTTATCTATAGATCTCTACACCAGGGTGGCTTGTAATACTAGGATATAGAGTAGTGGAATAGCACGATAGTGTGACTGGTTACTTGATCTAAAATCATAGGATAGTTGAGAGGCACGAGAGTGCAATTAATTAATGAAACTTGAGCCATGTGTGGATTAGATATCTAGGCGCATACGAGAGTTGGTCTAGGATCTAGTTGAACATTATCGATATGTGTGTTAATGCTTGTCTTAGGTAGTATCGATCGATATCCAAGAATTGGTATCGATCGACGCTCAATCCTTGTTTGTATGCGAGAGCTGGAACATAGAACTTAGACATCTGATTAGTAAATGCATGCGAGCGCTGGATTACTTGCTTATTGAATTTGAGTTCCTGAATTAGATCTATAAAACCCTTGGCATCCTTGATTTGTATTTTGAATTTATTGATTGATAAATCCCTAGACCTAGCTATTTTATCTTATTGTTATCAAACCAATCACAGGCTTACTTGTATACTATTACTTCTTTAATAAAATGCTTGCCTAGCTTAATCTAAGCATCCATAGTCTATTGTGTGCCCACGCTCCTGTGGATTCGATCCTTAAGTACTACAATTTAACCTCTTATTTGAGAGAGTAAAAAGTAGCTTAAAGGGTTAATTTGAGAGTGCATAATAAAAGCTACATCAAGACTCGATGAACAAGTCGAGTACATCTGCAAAGGTTTCCATCTCGTAACATAAGAAAACAAGGCTTATGAAACGAAGATTGAAACGCTGGATGATCGTTTACAATATCTGGATACACGGCTATAAAGAAGGAAGATGGAAACAGATGGAACAATTAAAGCTATACTGAGAAATTTGGAGAAACGGCTGATCGAGACGATGTCTAACACAGATTGTCCTCCGTCGCTCAATTCTAATCCTCATGTGTTTCCTTATTCCTCAGAAAAAAAATCAGAGATGGTCGAGAGTTAGGTTATCGGTCTATAGAATTGAGGAATGAAAATCGAGATAGTTTGTTGAGAAAAGTTAAGATGCCAATTTTTAGCAGATATAATCCGTACGGTTTGATTGCAAGAGTTCAGCGTTACTTCAGGGTGACTCGCTACAATCCAGAAGCTCGAATGGATTTGATATCTGTGAGTTTAGAGGAAGATGCACTAAGCTGGTATAATTACGAAGTGGAGCATAGACCATTTGTAGATTGGAGTGAGTTTAAGAGGAGAAGGCTAGGTAGATTTGCAGAATCCTTTGAGAAAACGCCAGGAAAAAGATTGTTTGGGATTCAACAAACTGGAACAGCTGCAGAATACGTGAAAGAATTTCAAGATTTTGCCTCACAAGTTTGGTGATGTGATCATGGACCAGCTCAACAATGAAGATGATATACCTAGGAATGCATCTATGGACAAACCAGATGATGAAGATTCCTTATCCATTCGAGAAGGTCCCATGACTAGATCAAGAACCAAGAAACTTAATGAAACCATTGGACGATTTCTTAGATGAGTTTGGAAACAAGAAGGTCTTGGACAAAGCTTGATGATCCAATATACCTTGATCACCACTCAAGCTATCTCCACATCAAGATGAGTTAGTACTTAGGAAAAGTACTTGTGTGTGTTCTTTTCCTTGCTCTCGGTTTTGTCCCAAAGAGGTTTTACGGAGGAAGGTTTTTAATGAGGCCACAAGCTACTTTACACATCTCCTAGGTGCTAATATCGGTCCAAGACTAAGAAGACTACATCATCTATTTTATCTTATGTTATGTTTATCCTATATTTTCTATCTTATGTTTATTTTCGAGACTAAGGAGCGTGTTCCTTGCCTCTATATAAACTCGTGCAAATCCTACTCTTAAGCAAGCAATCTTTTATCTAAAACTCTTCGTTCTCTTGACTGCTTTGACGACTTGTCTTGTGTTCTTGTTGGTATGTAATATCCTACAATCAAATGGTCGCTATCGCGGTGGATCATATCCGATCTAGCCATCTAGGAGTATCAAGGAGTCTATCTGCTACCCCTTGCGTCACCAAACGATCCATCGCCTTGAGAGACTTGAGTCTTTGACTCGTTTCATCAAGGATCTATCCCCCATCAACCAGATTAGCATCCTAGGAACATATTAAGTGGTATCATAGCATCTCTGGTTAAGGGAAGTACTCGATTCATCTTTATTTGCTTTGATTGGTTCATATTCTTTTGATTTTGATCGATCTTTGAGTTGTGGTTGAAAAAAACTGATAGATCCGATTGTTTTGATCCTAAATCTGATTGTTGACTGTTCGTATCCGTGTTGAGATTGATCTGATTCAGTGTTTTGTTGTCGAAAACTGAAGAAAAGTGTGTTGATTGTGTTTCTGATAAGCGATCTCTTCTGATTCCTTGTGGTTTACGTTTCAAGTTTGATCGATCTGATATTTCCTTGTGTTGTGTTTGATCGATTGTTTTGTTTGTGAATCTGTAACTATTGAATCAAACTTGCCATTTTGTTGCTCTCAATTGATCTTGTTGTGTTTTTGGTGAAAAAGTAGATGATTTGAATTCAAAACCTTGTCGATCAAGTTGTTGATACCGTTTGCTTATTTCCTTATTTTGTTATAGTTTTCTTTTGTGATTATCAGTTAAATATTTTGAACTACTTACTGGTGGTTTTGTCTTTTGTATTCAGGATACAATGGGAAATGAATCTGAAGAAGAAGCCGATCTTATGAAGAGAAACAAACTACAGATGGAAGCCATGACCAACCAACTCAATCAAACCATGATATCAACTATGAGTGAGCTGATGAAAGCTAACATAAAGGAGTTGCAAGATGAGCTTAGACAAGAAATCAGATAAGCCACTGGTCAAGGCCATAGCAATGAACCAAGGAGGGAAAGACCAAACCAAACTCGACAAGAACATGCTGGAACTTATGACACTGACAACTACTATGAGCACCATAGCTCTTCTTCTAGATGTAGCCAAAGGAGGAAAAGGCGTGGACAGGAAGGTAGAGGAAACCAGAGAGACGAGTTAGCTGGTCTAAAACTAAAGATCCCTCCCTTCCATGGAAAAGCGGACCCTGATGCTTACCTTGAGTGGGAGAAGAAGATTGAGCTCGTCTTCAACTGTCAGCAGTACACCCAAGCCAACAAGATTCAGATTGCTGCCACTGAGTTCTATGACTATGCTCTAAGTTGGTGGGATCAGTTGGTTACCAACAGAAGGCGTAATCAGGAGTATCCGGTTGAGTTATGGCAAGAAATGAAGTATATCATGCGCAATAGGTTTGTTCCAAGCCATTACCACCGTGATCTCCACCAGAAACTCAGCAAACTCACACAAGGATACTGGAGTGTAGAAGAATATTACCCAGAAATGGAGTTGTTGATGTTAAGGGCTTGTATAGCCGAGAATAGAGAGGATACTATGGCACAGTTTTTAGGAGGACTCAACCGAGAAATACAAGATATTGTGGAGATGAAACACTATGTAGAGATAGAATAAATGCTACAAAAAGTTATTCTTGTGGAACAACAACTTAAGAGGAAAAGCCACTCAAGAACTAACTATGGAACTACATGGTTTCAAAGTTCTAACGAAGAGAAACCAAGTTACTCTAAAGAAAACAAGCCATATCAGAAGGAAGAATCTAAGCCAAGCAGCATCTTTAGCAAAGATAAAGGAAATGTCGAGGTTACTAGTTCAAGAGCTAGGGATGTTAAGTGTTTCAAGTGTCAAGGAAGAGGTCACTATGCTAATGAGTGTACCAACTAAAGTGTTATGATACTTCTTGATAATGGCGAGTTTGAGTCTGAGGATGAGGCTGAAACAGAAGGAAAGATCAACTCAGAAGAAGAGTATGAAGAAGAACCTATACGAGGGAAATTGTTACTTGCTAGAAGAACTCTGAACTTGCAAACTAAGACTGAAGAACTTGAGCAGCAAGGAAACTTATTCAGGTGTCTGGTCCAAGGAAAGGTGTAGTCTGATCGTGGATGGAGAAAGTTGTGTCAACATTGCTAGTGAAACAATGGTTAAGAAACTTGGGTTGAAGGTTCAGAAACACCCTAAGCAACAAAAATTACAATGGCTCAGTGAGGAGGGTGAAATGAAAGTGTCTAATCAGGTGATGGTACCTCTTTCTATTGGTCGGTATGAAGATGAAATTCTATGTGATGTCTTACACATGGAAGCTGGTCATATACTCCTTGCGAGGCCGTGGCAGTCAGACAGGCGTGTGGTACATGATGGTTACACCAATAAGCATGTTTTGAGTTTAATGGAAGAAAACAGTTCTGGTGCCTCTAACTCCTAAAGAAGTTCACAAGATCAACTACAGCTTTAGAAGAAGAAAGAGCATGACTTCAAACCTATTCAAAACAAGCAGCAAAGCTTCTATCCCAAACAGGGTGATATCGAAAGAACTCTCTACTTTAAACAACCTGTTCTTTTACTTGTTTTTAAGGAAACACTCTTGAATGTTAATGAACTTGCACCGATGTATCCGAGTGAGCTTTTTTCTATTTTATAGGAATTTGATGATGCCTTTCCAGAAGATAATCCCATAGGCCTTCCACCTATAAGAGGAATAGAGCATCAGATAAACTTTGTCCCTGGTTCAACACTCCCCAACAGACCAGCAAATAGAACCAATCCGGTGGAGACTAAGGAGTTGCAAAGACAAGTAGAGGAGCTTATGGAAAAGGGTCATAAGTTTGAGTCCATGTGCAGTTCCAGTTCTTCTTGTGCCTAAGAAAGATGGTAGTTGGCGCATGTGTTGATTGTAGAGCAATCAACAACATAACAATGAAGTATCGCCATCTCATTCCTAGATTAGAGGATATGATTGATGAATTGCATGGTTTTAGTATCTTTTCTAAGATAGATTTAAAAAGTGGATATCATAAAATTAGGATGAAAGAGGGTAATGAATTGAAGACTGCATTTAAAACTAAGCATGGTCTATATGAGTGGTTAGTTATGCCATTCGGATTAACAAATGCACCTAGTACATTCACGAGATTGATGAAACATGTCCTTAGATCTTTCATTGGCATCTTTGTTTTTGTGTACTTTGATGACATATTAGTTTATAGCAAGAGCTTTGAGGATCATTTAGGACATCTTAGAGCTGTTCTTGATGTTTTAAGGAATGAGAAACTTTATGCCAACCTAAAGAAGTGCACCATCTGCACAAATAACTTGGTCTTTCTAGTTTTTTGGTAAGTGCAGATGGAGTTAAGGTAGACGAGGAGAAGATTAAAGCTATCAAGGACTGGCCAAGTCCAACCACAGTAGGAGAACTGAGGAGTTTTCATGCACTTGCTGGTTTCAATAGACGCTTTGTGAAGGACTTCAGTACCATAGCAGCCCCCTAACTGAAGTAATCAAGAAGGATGTTGGATTCAAGTGGGGAGATGCACAAGAAACTGCTTTCCAAACCCTTTAAGAGAAGTTTACTCAATCTCCTCTTCTTATACCTCATGACTTCTCTAAAACATTTGAAATCGAATGTGAAGCTTCAGAAATTGGTATTGATGTTGTGTTGATGCAGGATAGGAAACCTATTGCATACTTTAGTGAAAAGCTTGGAGGAGCCACTCTCAATTATGCAACATATGATAAGGAGCTATAAGCAACACTACTTGTGGCCTAAGGAGTTTGTCATACACACTGATCATGAGTCTCTTAAGTGCCTAAAAGGACATAGTAAGCTTACTAAGAGACACACAATATGGGTTGAGTTCATTGAGACATTCCCATATTTCAAATACAAACAAGTTAAAGAAAATATAGTTGTTGATGCACTATCTCGAAGGTATGTTCTCTTGACTACTCTAGATGCTAAGTTACTAGCCTTTGAACAACTCAAAGGTATGTATGAGAATGATCATGACTTTAAAGAAGCCTATAAATCTTGTGAAAAGCTTGTTGCGGGTCACTACTTCAGGTATGATGGATTCTTATTTTATGACAACCGCCTTTGTGTACCTAATTGTTCTTTGAGAGATTTATTTGTCAGGGAATCCCATGGAGGAAGTCTGATGGGACATTTTGGGATTGCCAAAACTCTTAAGGTCTTGCAGGATCACTTCTTTTGGCCGCACATGAAGGGAGATGTTGGAAGAACTTTTGGAAGATGTGCAACTTGCAAGCAAGCTAAATCTAAGGTCCAATCCCATGGTTTGTATACTCCATTACCCATTCCTTATCATCCGTGGAATGATATCTCTATGGACTTCATTGTAGGAATGCCTAGAACTAGGACTGGAAAGGATTCTATCTTTGTTGTGGTAGATAGGTTTTCTAAGATGGCACATTTCATACCTTGCCATAAGACTGACGATGCATTACATGTTGCTAACTTGTTATTTAAGGAGATAGTTTGTTTGCATGGCATGCCTAGAACTATTGTATCAGATAAAGATGCTAAGTTTCTAAGTTATTTCTGGAAGACCCTTTGGTCTAAGCTAGGCACTAAGTTGTTGTTCTGTACTACTTGTCAATCGCAAACTGATGGACGGACTGAAGTAGTTAGTAGAACACTAGGAAATCTATTACGTGCATTCATCAAAAATAACTTTAAATCATGGGAAGACTACTTGCCTCATTGTGAATTTGCAAATAACCATTCTATGCATTCTGCTTCTAAGTTTTCTCCTTTTGAAATTGTTTATGGGTTCAATCCCACCACTCCTTTGGATCTAATGCCTTTTCCTGAGTATGAAAGAGTTAGTCTTGATGTCAAAAAGAAATCAGAGATGGTGAAAAAAATCCATTAACAAGCAACGCACAATATTGAAGAAAAGACCAAGAAGTATGTCAAACAAGCAAACAAAGGAGGGCGTGAGATGGTCTTTGAAGTAGGTGACAAAGTGTGGGTTCACCTTAGAAAGGAGAGACTTCCAAATGAAAGGAAGTCCAAATTGATGTCAAGGATTGATGGCCCATTTGAAATCATTAAGAAGATCAGCAACAATGCCTACAAGCTGGATCTCCAAGGTAAGTATCTAATAACTTCAATGTTACTGATTTGGTTCCTTTTATTGCAGATGAATCAAATTTGAGGACAAATCCTTTTCAAGTGGGAGAGGATGATGTGATCATGGATCAGCTGAACAATGAAGATGATATACCTAGGAATGCATCAATGGACAAACCAGCTGATGAAGATGCCTAACCATTCCGGAAGGTCCCATGACTCGATCAAGAACCAAGAAACTTAATGAAGCCATTGGAGGATTACTTAGATCAGTTTTGAAACAAGAAGAAGGTCTTGGACAAAGCTTGATGATTCGAGATACCTTAATCACCATCCAAGCTATCTCCACATTAAGCTGAGTTAGTACTTAGGCAAAGTACTTGTGTGTGCTCTTTTCCTTGCTCTCGGTTTTGTCCCAAAGAGGTCTTACTGAGGAAAGTTTTTAACGAGGCCACAAACTACTTTACACCTCTCCGAGGTGCTAATATCGGTCCAAGACTATGAAGACTACATTATCTATTTTATCTTATGTTATGTTTATCCTATAGTTTGTATGTTATGTTTATTTTCGAGACCAAGGAGCGTGTTCCTTGTCTCTATATAAACTCGTGCAAACCCTACTCTTAAGAAAGCAATCTTTTTATCTAAAACTCTTTGTTCTCTTGACTGCTTTGATGAGTTGTCTTGTGTTCTTGTTGGTGTGTAATATCCGACAATTAAAGGGTGTCTATCTCGGTGTGTAATATCTGATCTAGCCATCTACGAGTATCAAGGAGTCTATCTGAAACCCCTTGTGTCACCAAGCGATCCATCGCCTTGAGAGACTTGTGTCTTTGACTCGTTTCATCAAGGATCTATCCCCCATCAACCAGAGTAGCATCCTAGGAACGTATTATTAGGGTTCCGAAAGAACATTTGATTGATATATTTTTTCAATGGATGAAAGAGAGGGATGAAGGAGCCTAAGCCATTACCTGATCATATTTCTGCGATTATTATGATGGAAGACAGTGACTTTTTTCAAGATATTTGCAATCAGAAGTCTCAAGGAGTCAGGGAAGACCGTCAAGGAATGCAGTCACAGTTCAGAACGGTGCAGTCCAGTGGTAATCAGAATTGGAAAGAGAAACCTACATCTACAGACACTACACCGAAATCTTTGGATAAACCGGGTATAACAAAGACTGGTGACAATCATCAAGGTCAAGTGAAGCTATCAGATGCAGAATATGACAACAAAAAGAAGAACGGATTATGTTTTAAGTGTCCAGAAAGGTGGTCTTGAACTCAATATATGCAAAAACAAACAACTTCAGGTCTTCATTGTGTCTCAGGGAACGAAGAAGGAAATTGTCGAAGAAGAGTTTCAAGACGCACTAGATCAGATTCAAGAAGTTACGACAACAAAAATTATCGAATTGTCTCTCTACTCGTTTATGGGATGGTCTTCACCTACAACTACAAATTGGAAGGAAGGATCGGAAAATTGAGGGTGGTGGTGCTAATTGACAGTGGCGCCACACACAACTTCATATCACCAAAGACAGAACAACGAGCTCATATAGAGGAAACAATTGCGAGGGATTTAACAGTGATGGTGGGAACATGGATAAAAGTAAGTGGTTAAGGGATTTCTAAAGGGGTTCAAGTTCAGTTGCAGACAGTGAGAATTGTGTCAGACTTTTTGATGTAGGAACCGGGTTGTGCAGATATCATTTTGGGGGTACAGTGGCTGCGAACATTGAGAAAATGTGAGGCTGATTGGCAGAAACAAAAATTTTAATACTAAAGAAGGGAGAGTTATGTTACATGGTGATCCTCACTTGCATAATCAAATGGGACAGCTACATTCAGTCAAGTGAGTAGAATGGAGGGATCACACTTTAAAGTTGGCAAGAACAAAAGAAAATAGCAACTTAAACATTCCAGCGTCCATTATTGCAGTTCTGGAATTATTTAACTCTGTGTTTACCGAACCTACTGAAATTCCTATAAGGGGATTTGATCATACTATCAGGCTGATCAATGGAGCATGCACCATTGCAGTAAGACCGTAAAGAAACCCGCCAGCTAACATGGAATCTATAGCGAAAATGGTCAAGGACATGTTAGCAAACGACATAATACAGAAAAGCAGAAGCCCTTTTGCGAGTTTTGTGTTGTTAGTAAAGAAGAAGACAGGAGAGTGAACATTTCGTATTGATTATAGAGCTGTGAACAAGGTTACAATCGCAGACAAATTCCCTATACCGGTGATTGACCAATTACTCGATGAATTGAATGGAGCAGAGATGTTTTCAAAGCTAGACCTACGTTCTGGCTATCACCAAATCAGAATCATGGAAGAAGACATTGAGAAATCAGCTCTTCGAACTCATGAGGGTCATTACAAGTTCCTTGTCATGCCATTCGTATTGAAAAAGCGCCTGCTACATTTCAAGCCTTAATGAACAATATTTTCAAACCGTTTCTAAGGAAATTCGTTCTTGTGTTTTTTGATTATACATTGATCTACAACAGATCAGAAGAAGAACACCAGGTCCATCTGAGCAAAGTACTCCAGACACTGCAAGAGTGGACCTTGTTTGCAAATAAGAAGTGCTTATTTGGCCAACCACATGTGGACTACTTGGGTCATATAATCTCAACTAAAGATGTGGCAAAAGATCCGGAAAGCACAGGAGCAATGGCTTCATGTCCAGTGCCTAAGACAGTGGAAGAGCTGTGAGGGTTTTTAGGATTGACTGGCTATTACAAAAGATTTTTTTAACTCCTATGGATCAATTTCTAGGCCACTGACGAATCAGTTGAAGATAGATAACTTCTGTTGGACTCAAGAAACACAGATAGCGCTTGAACAACTGAAGAAAACAATGGCATCTGCTCCGGTATTAACATTACCAAACTTTCAAGAGACGTTATGTGTGGAAGCTGACGCGTCTGGCTTTGGCTCAGCTGCAGTATTGATGCGACGACAAAAGACAATTGCCTTCTTTAGTAAGGCTTTATCAGAAAGAGATCAACTTAAACCTATCTACGAAAGAGAACTTATGGCCATTTTGATGTCGATACAAAAATGGTGTCACTATTTGATAGGGAGAATTTTTTTGGTATACATTGACCAAAGAAGCTTAAAATTTTTGCTAGATCAAAGAGGAGTGCGATGGGTTATCAGAGGTGGCTCACAAAATTACTGGGATACAATTTTGAGATTGTGTATAAGGCTGGAATTGACAATAAAGCAGCAAACGGATTGTCAAGAATTCTGTGGGAAGAAAATCAGGACACCGGTATGGTTTTGGGAGCTATTACAGTTACAACAGCACTTCAGATGCAAGATATATTTGAAGAAGTGGATAAATATGAGAACTTACAGAGCATGGTTCAGAAGATTTTACAGGGATCAGAGGTGCATAAAAGTTATTCAATCATCAGTTGTCGTCTATTATATAAGAAACTTCTGTTGTTGCCTCGGTCATCAAGATTTATTCATTTGATTTTGAGGGAATATCATGATGGGTTGGCTGGTGCTCACTCGGGGACATTAGAGTATCGAACGAATTCAGAGAATATTTCATTGACTTAAAATGAAAGAAGATGTTCAGAAGTATGTCTCTGAATGCAGTGTATGCCAGACTCATAAGTACTCAACATTGAGCCCTGCTGGTTTACTTCAACCTATCCCAATACCATCTCAAATATGGTCTCACATTTCTATGGATTTCATAAAAGGTTTGCCAACCTCAGAAGGGAAGAATCACTACAAGAAAAATCGTCGTTCTTAGCATTAGAAAAAAGTTATTATATGTCATTGTTAGCATTATTGAAAGTGCTATGTCTGCGCGAGCTATGATAAGTGTCCTCTCTATTATAGCAGTTGTATAAATGCTGTTATATTAGGATGATATGATAGCTTATATTAATTATATTTATAAAATTTATATATTTTTAGAATAATTTTATTTTTTAATTATAATTTATATATTCATTAATAATGGTTTATTGGCTTAATTCGGTTTACAAAATAAAATGAAATAACCAAAAAGAAATCAGGTTTATAAATTTAATCGGATTACAATTAACTGGTTTACAATTAAACATATATACAAACTAAACCAAATCTAATTAACAATAAAATTTAATTAAAAAATCTAATCTAACCCTAATCCTAACTAATGTCTCTGATGCCGCCGCCTCCCTTCACCGAGAGTACATCATGAGATCGAGCTCCGACCTGGTCGTCATCTTCCAGTACACCGGAGCTTGGACCTTCTCCACGCTGGCATCATGGTCATCTCCCTGAGGCCCCGTCAAATCCATCTTCTTCCAGATCTATCAGTGTTCTTCTTCTCCAGCTTCCTCCTCGCCGAAGCCACCAAACTCGTTGTCTTCTCCTTTTCTTCTTCTACCTCTTCGTCTGACCTATGCACCACCACCAAACATCGTCTTGTCTGCCACTTCTACCTTTGTTCACCAAAAAAAAACGAAATCAAAATAGAGAGACAGACACATAAAGAGAGACACACTTTGAGAAAGAGAAAAGAGGGGAGACAGAGAGTTACCATGAGGATGAATACAGAGTACAGAGATGGAAGAGATGAGATCAATGAAAGAAGATGAGATGAAAAAAAAGAGAAAAGTGAAACTGTCTTGAGAGAGAGAGAGAGAGAGAGAGAGAGAGTGAGAGAGAGAGAGAGGAGAGAGGAAAATAAAAGAATAAAGAAAAAGAGTAATCTCAGCCCTTGATTTAATCTAATCTAACGGTTCAGAAGGTGATCCTTGTATATTGTTCTGATTGGACACAGAAACTATATCTTTTTTTTATTTTATTTTTTTTGTCTTTCTTTATTTGGTGATTTATTTTGTTTGTAATTTTTTAAAATTATGTTTTATTCAAAATTTATATTTTTACAGTTTAAAATTTATTAAAAATTAGGATTAAAATTATAAAATATACTTGGAGTTAAATATAAAGTTGAATAAATTGTGAACAAATATAAAGTAATTAGATCATTGAATAAGTTTTAAGATTAATATTTATGTTTTGAGTAAAAAATTAGGTTGGTTTAAGATTTTGTATTATTTTTAAAATTTAGTGTATTGCTATTTTTAATATTTTAGATTTAAGTAGAGAATATAAGATTTGAAGTTTAATTTATGAATTTAAATATATGGAGTTTGGAGTTTGGAGTTTGGAGTTTGGAGTTTGGAGTTTGGGTAAGATATGAGTTTATTTTTTTTAATAATAAATTGAAAGTTTGTATGAAGGTTTGCTGTTTAATTTTTAAAATATTAGACTAATATTTAGATTATGATTTGGATGTAGATTTTAGGGTTTGAAGTGTAATGATAAGGGTTGGTTTTAATATTTTGAGATTAAATTTTGAAAGTAACTAAATTTTGAATTTTAATTTAAGATTAAAACTAAAGTATGAACAGTAGGGGGTGTAGAATACAATATTTTAGTGTTAATATTTATGATTTGGAGTATAAGGTTTATATTTAGAGTTTATGTATAGAGTTTAGGGTATAGAGTTTGACTAAAGATTTAAGGTTTGTGTTTTGGAAGTTAAGGATTAAGATTAAAAGGAATAGTTTTTAGTTTAAGTTTACAATTTCAGCTAATGGTATGCAAAGATTAGAGTTTAAAGGTTTATATTTAGAGCTTAAGGTTTAAAACATGTTTAGGATTAAGATTTCAAAGATTAGGAATTGGTTTTTCATAGCAATTTTAAAAACAATGCTATCCTAATGTGCTATCGAAAAAAAGATTAAAAAATTATGTTTGACGCGTAACTAACTTTCGCCTAAATATTGGCGGTATTAGTGATTTCCTGCTCTCGTTCACTAATTTTACACAACGCTATCATAATGTGCTATCAATCCCACTTTTTTTTGTAGCGTCTGTTCCTTTTCTTTTATTTTCCTTATCTAGAGGTCTTCCAAAATCATTCCTAAAAGCCTGCAGTGTCACATATATTTCAGCTCCAGTTTGTATCCTATTTGCATTCCTTTCCTCAACAGTGTTGTCAAACCAAGCTTTTTAAAATATGTAACGATGGCCAGGCGATAGTCTCTTTATATTTTCGATGTAGACAAACTTACGGCTAAACTTAAGCCACCTACATAGTGTATCCTTTCCACATACATTGCAGGCTTGCTTCCCCTTCACTTTACATCCAGACAATGTTCCTAAGGCTCGATAGTCACTGATACTCCAAATCAGCAAAGCTCTAAGTGTGAAACTCTCCTCCGCAAACGAGTCATAGACTTCAATACCCTCTGACCACAAATCTTTTATATCGTCTATAAAAGGTTCTAAGTAAACATCTATGCTATTACCAGAAGCTATTGGACCATGGATCAACAAAGTCAACAGCATATTCTTAGCCTTCATACACATTGTTGGAGGCGTGTTATAGTTCACTAACAACACTGGCCATGTGTTGTGATTGGTATTTTTCATGGAAAAAGGGTTCATTATTTGACTCTAGCGCACTGTCATTCTTCTGATATGGATCACCTTCGCCCATAGAGAATGATGTCTTGAACAAATCAAATTTTTCGTTTCATATTGAAGACCACTGTTTTCTGTAGAATCTCTTTTTTCACCATGAATACTCTAACAAGAACTCTTATACTTCTTATCCATACCCCTAATCACTAGATGTTCAACTATTTTATATACTTACTGATCGCATAAGTTGCGGCAATCTCTACAAGGGCGTAGCATTTCAGACAGATCTCCCAATCTTCTTGCTGGTGAATTCACGAAATTAGTGGCTCTTTCTGAATACTCACGACTATTCCTACATGGTAAATCGCAAAAACGAAGTTAGCTTTCTTTCAGTCGGTGAATACAAGTAAGCTCGAGTGATTTTAGATTATACCTTGTCACCCAAACCCATGTCTTATCCATTTAGTCACGATAGAGATGGATCCGTTCTGAAACGATGTGCTCAAATCAAAATTACGGAGACAAAACACAAACTTTCACTTGAAGTTGTGTTAACCCTAAAGACGAGTTGTGTTTTGCTCTGAAATTTTCGCCGTGCAACTCAGGATCTGAAAAGGAACGGCTCGGATCAGTGTTAGGGAAAAAAATCAAACGGTGTAGTTTTAATAAGATAGAATGGCTCAGTTTAAATTTGGTAAGACATATCCAACGGTGTAGGATTAGCCATGTATGCAATCTCTGCCTCTAATGCTCATTGGTTAAGAATTTGTTTTTTGTTTTAAATCCGAAATTAACATATAAAATATGCTATTAATCAAAAAATATACGTTCTTTTTTTACAAAAGTTCAACATCAGTATTTCAATTTTAAAATATTATTTCTGATATACCAATTTTAAAAATTAAGAACATTACTATAGTAGTATTACAACAATCTAACTTATATGTTCATAAACACCAAGACTTAGTTCTATGTATATAGGGTTTATGATCGAAGACTTTAGGGATTAGGGTTTTAAATTTAGGGTTTTGGGTTTTAGCGTTAGGGTTTGGGGATTTAATATTAGGGCTTAGGGTTGTAATTTTAGGGGTCTAAACAATTGGATTTAAAATAATACATTATATTACATAATATGACATTATATTTCACAAGCTTACATAATCCAAAATACATTTCTTAACATAATATTTCGCAATAACCGGCTCTTAAGTTTGTACCAAAACATAATAAGTTTTAACTAGCAATACATAACTTTGTCTAAGTTTCACACGAACATTAGTTTATCATTTAGCCATACCATAACAGAGCATATTGCATCTGAAATGTATTCAATCTCTTATGGCCTCCAGACCTCTGCAGTACCAATCTTAGCCACTTCAACCCAAACCTTGCTTGCATTTGGACCTAGTGGTACAAAGTGGCACAACTCTTTCGAATCCGTTGAAGTTATTCTTTCTTCAGCTACTTTACGTCCAGAGTTGCTACAATCTAAAAGGATCCACTTCTGCTTTGCACTTTTGGTGGATCTAGTGCTGACGGGACTCTACAACTCAAAGCAGATAATATAAGCAAATTCAAAACATCAATCAAAGATCGAATGTCAATCAACATACAAACAAATAAAATAACTTCATTCCAATAACATACGTCTGCTTTTTTTCTTGGCTGGTTTCGTAGGTGATGTTTTTTTCTTGGCTTCAGTTGTAGTAGGTGTTGCATCTGAAGGTCTCATTGTAGCCATGACTTCAAACTTTAGGACTGGCCATGCAATTTTCTCGTTTGCATAACCAATCACAAACATATCCGCAGTTGGCCTCCACAAATGAGCATTATTATTAAACACCTTCACAACTTCATACTAACAACATTTGGACCTAGAGGTATATTGTTAAACATCTCTTTGGGATTAGATTAGCACACGAGACCTTCAGCAATAACCTCCTCCTCTTCACTAGTCCAATCATATATTTTGCATCTTCGAGTTTCAACTTCCTTGGGCTGCTAAATGTAAGAAGTTTATGATTAGAGATATATACTGGATACTTTTCCAGAAGAAAACAAGATTGGAAAACTTTACCATGGATACATCTTGAGAAGAGATTGGATTCCTGTCAAAAATAACTTTATTTATTGGCCAAACTATTTTGCATCCCACAACTTCTTCAAGAGATAACACATTTATTGTAGGCCTCAAGAGAGAAGCTTCTAAGCTTAATGCATACGTAACAAGAATAGCCACTGCATTAGGACCAATCGGTACAAGACCAATTTTGCACATCGGTTCATCAGAGAAAAATTCTCCTTCACCAACAACGACATCTTCTGAATCCAACCAATCAAGTATTTGTACTCTCACTCGTTCTTTGAATCCAACACTAGTCTCAGATGTTTCAGTATCACCATTACTTTTCTGTGAGAAGGAAAAGGAATTATGATTTGTCTTAAAACCAGTTTACCAAATGTAATGAAAAGATTACCTTCTTTCCAGCTAAGTCTTGGACTATGCCCTTTAAATCTTCAATCTGACCCGCCATAACAGAAATCTTTGCATCTCTAGATTGAAGAAATGCTAGCTTACTAGTCGTAATCCCTCTAAACCCCCTTACTTGTCCCTGTTTTTTTTTTCCAAAATATTGCTCACAACATCTTCACTTATGTTATCAGCAGCTGATGTAGTGTACATTTGACTATCAAGTGGCTGTATTTGTTCCTAATACAAATATTTATACACAAGATAACTCATTGATCAAAATTCATTAATCATACACAATATAATATAACAAGTTCCAGAATTCTTACAATAGTCTCAGCAAACTGAGGATTCACATGTCTACCATCAACATGAGTATGTCCCGAAATCCATACCTTACTCCTACTTGCCTTACTTGGGTCTTGGCTCTTTTTTCTATATAAAATACAGACATATCTCAGTAAAATTATATTAAAACAGCTGTACAATATATAGATGTTTGAGTACTCTTTTTACCATATCATAAGCTAAATGAAACATTCCTTTTGCGGCTGGTTGTGTGAGGGATCTGATTTTTTCTCAGCTCTCAGTACTTGTTACTTATTTTCTACAATATAAATATGTGAGTAATTAAATCTATAAGACATGACATATAAACAAGAAAGTTACTTAGTTGTAGATAATTAACCGTGAAAGATTTGGTAGTCTTGCTCTTAACCCAAGAGTTCCACAATTGAATGGATGGGATGTTGCTAGGTTTTATTCTATTCTCTCAGCAGCAGTTTTCGTAGCATGTACATGTGACACTAGCCTTGACTTCCCAGCCCTCAACAAACTTCCCAAGTGCTTGAAAATAACAGCTTTTTGCCACTCTTCTTGCAAGTTAAACCTCCCATGAATCACAATAAGCAAAGATCAAACATATTTATAATTTCATAGTTTTTCAACAAAACTTAATTGCATATATAAACATACCTGAATTTCTTCCCACATTGTTTGTTTAGTCACTGCATCAAGTTTTCTCCAATTAGAAAATGTTACCGACACGTGTTGCCTCACAAGAGGGCCAAGAAAATATGATAATGTTATTGAACCAGGTCTAACATGATCACCAAAGTCAGTGAATGTAACTGCAACCTTTTCATTAGGATTTTCAGCCACTTTACGCATCTTTGTTGGTCCTCTTTTATTTTTTGCTTTCACTTCATCCTCTAGTAACAGAATTCCTTTAGTACTAGGAATTTCATCATCTTGAGCATTGCTAACTTCATCTTCTTCCATATTGACATCTTATTCTTCATTCTCACTCTCATTCTCGTCATTATCTTTCTCTACATGTTCACCTTCTTCTTCCATATTGTCAGCTTCTTCTTTATTCTCCTTCTGTTCATGTCCAGTCAAATAAGGTTCTCCTTCTATCTCAAAATCTACTTTATCATCTTCAGACATTGCTTTCTCAGCCTGATCAGCCTCATTGTCATACTCTTATCTTCTTCCACAGCGTCAACTTGTGGTGTTACATCTTCTATCTCATCATCTTCCGGTGTTACATCTTCTACCTCATCATCTTCCGGTGTTACATCTTCAGCAGCCATTTTCTTCTTTCTACCCCTTATTCTCTTAGTTACAATGAAATTCATTTTTTAGGAAGCCACTTTCTTTGCTATTGTTTTCTTATTCACCTTTAGTGTTGTTGCATAAGCAACTTGCGGTGTTAGATCTTCAACCTCCAAACCTTGATTAAGTCTACTACGACGAGAACTAACTTGCCTCCTCCTCTTGTCTTCGCCATTTCTGAAAATGATAAACGAAAAACATTCAATCGAAACCCAAATAGTCTAAATCAAAACCCAAAATCACAAACTTCCACATACATGTTCACACAATCTAAGAATCGATGCCCAAAATAGTCTAAATCGAAGCCCAATATCACAAACTTACACATGAATGTTCACGAAAGCTAAGAATCAAAACCCAAAATAGTCTAAATCGAAACAAAAAATCACAAGCTACCACATGCATGTTCACACAAACCAAGAATCAAAACCCAAAATCAAAATATTTTTCCACTCCTTTGTTGATAATGAAGAACCGATATAGATGAGATATAACAAAGAATCTACGATTGAAGGAGAACATACCAATTGAAGCTTCGATTTGTTTTTGAGAAATAATGAAAAAGGGTTTCGTTTAAGAAAAAGGGGTTTCGTTTACGAATTCTTTGTTTTATGAGAAGTGAAGAAAGAGCTAAATTATATCGACAAGTGGCCTTATATATATATATATATATATTAAAATTTGAGATATTTACATTTAAGATAGCGTTTAGTTTTAGTTTTGCAATGGTAAGGCACCTACACTTAGCAAAATTACGCGGCTAAGCATTTTTATTTTCCCGCGAGAACGAATATAGTTTTTTATAATGACAAATGCCATACAAAAAATCAAGTGTTGGTATACAATAGCATAACTATAATAAACGCTATAATATGATGCTATTAATACCCACATTTCTTGTAGTGAATGTCATACTGGTTATAGTGGATCGGTTGAGTAAATATAGCCACTTCTTGAGTCTCAAACCTCAGTAACGCGTTACAGTGGCCGATGTTTTTGTAAACTAGATCGTTCGGTTATATGGATTCCCATCTTTTATCATCTCATATTGTGATCGATTGTTTCTGAGTATGTTCTCGAAAGAATGCTTTAGCCTGGCTGGAACTAAGCTTCTCTTCAGTACATCGTACCGTCCAAATAGTGTTGGACAAACAGAGGTCATTAAAGATGTTGAGAGGCATATTTGCGTTGCTTTACATTGTCTCACCCAATGAAATAGCACAGCTTACTTTCTTTCATGGGTAGAGTACTGGTTTAACAAATCCTACCATACGTCTCATAACACTACTCCATTTAAGCTGGTTTATGGACGAGATCCTCCAGAGCTTTTGTGGTTTGAGCAGGGATCTACTAATAATTTTGAATTGGAGCAGAGTCTTAAGGACATTGATGCACTGCTACGCGATGCCAAGGATCATTTACTTAAATCAAAAGCTAGGATGAAGAATAATGTTGACAAACACCAACGTGAACTGGAGTTCACAGTGGGTTCTTCAGTCTTCTTGAAGTTATGATCTTATAGGTAAACTTCAGTAGCCACGAATTTATGTCAAAAGCTTGCTGCAAGGTCCTATGGTCCTTTTCTGGTAATAGAACGCATCGGCAAGGTCGCTTATAGATAATAGTTACCGGTGGAGAGTAAGATATATCCGGTTTTCCATGTGTCTCAGCTTAAATCAGTGTTGGGATATGGCCATAGACTGTCTACTTTACCTTCCCTGTTAGCTGAATCGGAGGAATCTACTCTGGAACCAGAGAATTTGATCAGTACTCGTTATGGTGGAGATGGAAACCTTGAAGAGTTAGTTCATTGGAGAGGACTACTTATTCATAAGCAAGCTTTGGTGAAGGTACGAGACATTAGAAGAGAGTTTCCTCATTTCGAGCTTGAGGACAAGCTCAAACTTATCAAGGGAATATTGATAGGCTTTGGAAGTGCTATGTGAGGAAGAAACTATAGAACAAGGAAGAGAAAGAAGCTTAAATATATGGAAGTGCAGAGCTTGAGGAAGAGATAGTTGACGTGGAGATTGCTGAATAAAAAGGCGAGAAGTTAGTTCGAAGGTAGAGCCAGTTGTTTGGGCTATTATACATTTCTGTTAGGTAGTTAGGCAGTTGGGTCAACCTGCCACTATAAATAAGACTAGTCAAGTACTATAGAGGGTGGGTCTTTTATCATCTTGATAGCGTGTTCTAAAAATCAGTTTAGGCGTCCGTCTAGTCGACAAATCAAAAATGAACAAAACTATTCTTTCAAACCGATTTTAAAAAAAGATCAATCTAAGCGTTTAAAAAGTCAGTCTAAACACCCACCTAAATAATAATACACTGTAACATGCCTAACTGCCTAATGGTTTTTAGAACAGTGCTTGATAGAAATGTATTAGAGGTGTATCTCTAGTTTTGGGCTCTAGTACGAAGTTTGTTTGTAGAGAGAACGTATATGGTACTTGAATTTCAAATTCACATACAGAATACAGTACTATTCGTATCAGATTGATGGCCAACATTTCGTATTTGATCGGTTTCATATTCGTCTATTAGAGCATACGAATCTTACAAAGGTAGCAAGTACATATCTAAGAGAAATTCTCCAGATAGTTTACCAAGTACGATCGAAGTCAAATTTACAAAGGCCTCAAAAGTGGGTAATCTTCAAGTAGCTCCCTTTCTGACAAAGTGTCCTTCTCATTCTGCGGTGTCCACAGTACTTCTACTGCCTACAACATTTGTTTTTACACCATTCATTTGCAAGACTAAACTTGTTCTCATGATTATTTAATTACAGATACAGAGTCTTACCATTATTTTGTTCCTAGGTATCGACCCAAGTTTCTGTAACGCTTCTTTAAGATCTGCAGTTCCATTTATTGGCTGCAGTTTATGAATACCCTCTGCAGCTACCAAGATGGTTACCTGAACATGTACAACACTTCCCGTTAACCAAAGTTACAGCAATCTAACGCTACCCACCAGTGCAAACATATGCTTGATTACTATTATGAACTTTCTTATCAGAACCCATGCATCTCCTTTTCTGGCGACAGCCTTCCAAATTTTGATTTACCCTATCCTAATAATTAACTGTGAATTTTTAAGTGTACCACGATATATTCATTGCTGAAGCCGCTAGCAGTCCGAATCTTCGAGCTTTGTCTCTTTATGCTGTTCACGTTAACAAGCGTCTCCTCATCAAATTTCCCCCGTTCTTCAATGGAGAGTTGATTAAATCGTTTCTCTCCATCTTCTATACTCCGTCTTACATCCACCTGAAAATAAATGATACAGAACGGATAGTTAGGTTCTGCATCGATGCTCACTAAATGCTCCTAGAGTTAACTAGCCAGGGAAAAACTAGTGAATAACAATCCGTCAAACAAATGGGAGAACTAGTGGACTTACTGATGAATAACAAGAGATGCAATAGTCCGGGTGCCTCAGCAAAGCCAATGTTGCCTCTGTAGGACCCAAAAAAATTTGCAAAAGGAAAAGCATTAGGAATCGTACATATCACCGGAAAATGAAAAGGATCACTAAAGTAAAAGTAAGCAGGTTAGAAAGAACAAAAATGATAAGTATTTTATACAGTCGCCAGGTTTCATCAGCAGCTGTGGCTTATACTTGAGTATTTACATACATTGAGCATGTTGACTCACGATAAAAAAAAAAAAGATAGTCCCTAATGAGTCGGATTAACATTTATCACCAAATATACCAAGACCACAAAGTTAAAATAAATCTTGAAGGTTTTGTAAAAGCCATCTACTAGCTTTGCCTCCCAGGTAGTTTGAATTTTATTAGAGTTAAACAAAGTTCAGCAAAAAGCGAGGAAGCAAAATAGTGCCACACGTAATCCAGTCAGAGCTGTATTTTTAAAATTGTTTGTATATGTTACCGGTTAGAACATAGCTGAGACCCTCCGATGTGGATGTATCAGCACTCTCAGCAAGACTATTGTAATCTTGTTGTAGGGTCCTTCCCAAACCCAGCAACCCCACCTGAAAGGATACATATACAAATTGGATCATTCGACTGTAGATAAAGAGTTCCAAAACAAGGAGCAGAGAGGTGACCTGTAGTTTAAGAACGCTAGTTTTCTGAGTATCGGTTAAAGTGGAACCCTGTGAACGGTCTGATAGGAAACCAGAAACCACAACAAAGGCTGCGAAACCAACCAGAATCAGAGAGAAGCTTGAAAACCCACCGAATCCAAATCCAACCGCAGGACCAACATAGAGACCTCCACTGAACGGAGACGGTCCATAGTATGGTGCCGAGTATCTCGTACTCGGATCTGATGTTCTCGGCACAGAATAAGAGGGGGAGGAATAAGAAGAAGAAGAACTTCGGGATGAGAAGGTGTTACCGCCAATTCTACCGCCGGACGCAGCCAAGGCCGTATTAGGATCATAAAACAATAGCACACCGAGCAAAACTGCGGCTATTGCGGGTTTCTTCAGAGAATCTAACGTTTTTTTTATCTGAATCGCGATTTTTTCGAATGAAGTCTTCCATATCTGACAACGACCCGAATCGGATTGCTTGTATTTGACGGAGATTTTGAAACGTTGAGGTTTTGAGCAGAAAAGAGTGGTACGATTCTGGTGCCTTCGCGTGTGTGGGAAAGACGGATTCCATCTAAGCAAGGAATAAGCAGACGCCATAGTTGATTGTTGGATGTAGGTACGGATTATCTCGCTAGGGTTTTATGTGGTGAGCAGTGAGAAACATTTAGGGTCATAAGCGACAAACGTTTGATGGGAGGGAGATTTTTCTTGACACATCCCCTATATATTATTTGAGAATCATTTAAAAAGTTGTAACCTTAAGTTTATAAGAATTAAAAATAACTCCAATCCTACGTGGCATAGCTCTTTGACTTCTATTTTCAAATCCCAAAGATTCTAGAGTATATGATATAATGTATAGTTTAAAAATAATATTCTCTAGCAATATAATATTCCGTAGGATATAGTTGGTCGCATATATTAAATATTTATTGTTTCACATGCTTTCTTTAAATAAAACCTACGGAATTACCTAATATGATCAATATATATATATGACAATTAATAATTTTAAACAATAAAGATTTGATAACAATCTGTATACTTTTTTCATTTTGTTTATTTCTTTATTATTAAAATAAATTACACAATTACATTAATCATATAATAAAAATCTAGATTTTTTTTTTGTGTATGTTGTATTTCGAATTTTTCAAAATGAGTATAAATTACTAAAACTGTTAAAAATCTCACATAAACTTTTAAGATCAAGGTTTTACATTTTTTTTTCTATACTAAAATATAATGTTTAGAAGACCATATGAAGAAATAATTTTAGTTTATATATATTTAACATCATTTTAATTAAACTATACATCGTATGAAAATACATACTTATATTTTGATATTTGCCTTGAACATATATTGAAAAGTTAATATTTTAATTTTGAAATATGTCATTATTTTTTTTAAATGATTATAAATTATTGAAACTACTAAACATCTCACATTAAAAAAATCGTTGGTGTAAAGTTTTGTTACACAAATATGTAAATAATCATAAAATCATATGAGTAGAAACCTCATTTAATTAATATCCATATTAAAAGTGTGTTATATTACTATGTTTATATCATTTAAATTTAATTATATATCATATACAATATATAAGATTGATTATTGTTATTTACTCTAATTGTGAATAAACAAGAGTAATAGTTAAATTTATATGCATACGCCAATTTATTACATAATAGTAACTGATTTCTTAGTTATTTAATATGTATTTATTATTTTATTATTTATAATATGCAGAAAAATATAAAATAAATAATAAATATAAAATACTTATTATGCATAAAGTGCAGATCTTAACCTAAGTATGTATCTTTTTAATTATTTTAAATCTTAAGTATTTTCTAAAACAAACGAAATGAGAATAAAATTCAAAATAAATATTTATATCGAGTAATAACCAAAATATAAAAAAAACATAGCAAGAGAAAAATGGAAGATAAATAGGACTAAGTAAACTTCTCATAACCATAATTAATTTTTAAATTGTTAAATCATGATATAAAACTGAGTTAATTTTTAATTTGTTAATTTTTAATTTTTTAATATTTTAAATTATTATGGTTATGTTAAATCATGACCATAATTAATTTTAAATTATTTATTTGTATTTGAAAAACTTAAAATATTGTTTTTAAAAATAATTTAAAAATTAACATAATTTTTTTATAAATTATTTTAAAAAATAATAATTTGTAAAAAAATATAATTTTCTAATATTATTAGACAGATAAATAAATTATATTAAATTAGTTTTGAAACTTTATATATTTTAAATGCAAATATTTTACCAATTGCTTCTTAAAAAACATTAGGGAACTTGCTAATACTCTACCAATCAAGCGCAGTAATACGCCATTTATTTTTCATCACTCGAACAATGAAAAATGAAAAGATATATGAAAACAGATCCATTAAATTCTAAGATTTGATCTACATTTCTAATTAAAATTGTTTCTGATCCTACGTATAGATAATTATATAAAAATTTCAAAATTCTTAAATTTCAAATACATACAAAAACAATCATATGTAAATTTTAAATTTATCAATACTAAAATTTTATATTTTAATTACATATATTCACCATGCGCAAGGCGCAGGTCTTATCCTAGTTTACACTATAAACCACTTTTACACTTCTAAATTATATCACTACAGTTAGGCTTGGGCTTTTTACCCGAACCCGAATCCGAACCCGATTCGAGAACCCCGAATCTAACTCCGAACCGAAGTACCAAAATATACGATTAGGTTTTGTATTGAACAAGTTTGGATATCCGAATCCGATCGGTTATATCCGAAATCCGAAACAATACTCGAAGTCATCCGAACATATATATATCTTAGCCTACATTTACATTTCTCACCCAAATTGTAGTGAGTGATTATCCTTAACCAATTGTAGTTTAGTTAATATTGTAAAATCAATGCAAAACCACTTTTTTTGTAACCTAACCGTATGATATATATATATATATATACATATATGTATCTCCTTCATAAACGTGAAATATTAAGGTACCATCTCTCATCTTCTTTCCCTAAAAATTTTTTATTCTCTAAAATTTTATTCTTTTCACGATACCAGTGTGGTCTCTCAGAGACCTTAGTCATATCAATTACCACCATAAACGTCACTGTTGTAACCGGAGCCCTTCACACTGAATTGTCATTCTTTATCGGATGGGTAGTTTCCATCCATAAAGTTTTCTTGTTGTTCTTGATAGTGTTACTCGATCGTGTTACGTAACAAAAACAAGAGGAGGAATATTTTTTTTTAATCAAAATCTTTAATTTTTAGTTATATTCAAAATATCTCAACCCGAATTAAAAATACCCAAACCCGATCCGAAGTGTAGAAATACCCAAACGGATTTTATATTCATATACCGAAATACTCAATCTGAACCTGAATGGGTACCTGAACGTCTACCCCTAACTACAGTGGTGAAAAATAGAATGATGTATAAATTAGAATGTAGAGTGGTTAAATAGATCCAATTCCACACTATTTTGTCACTTTAAAATAAAAAATATTTCAGTTATACTCTATTTTTTATTTTATAATTGAGTAAAAAATAAGTTTATTCCATATATAGGGTAAATTGTTTATTTTTTGTTTATCACTTTATTATTACTCTAAAATAGAATATCATTGGAAAGACAATTAATTATATTATAGAGTTACTCCATTTTAGAGAAAAAAATAAGTTAAACCATTGGAGATGATCTAAGTATTCCTAGATTTTATTAGATTTCTATTTTTTGTGTGAAGTTAAAATCTTTTAAGATTATAATCTTGTATTCACATATTGGTGATTTGGAAGTTGATGTTTAAGTTAAAAAAAATTATATCATTAGAGTAATCCAAATGTTTATTTTTGATTATTATATGTTTTTAATATTTTAATATTAATCAACTTAATTATTTAGGTTCCTGTTATACATTTATATGTTATTCAGTTTTAACGTTTGCTTCTCTTGTTCAATATATTTAACTTTTGAGCTTATGAGTTTGTGTACATCTTTTTGTTGGTTCCTGTCTTTTATTCATTTTAACAAACCTTAAAACTTAACTATTAGAGTAATAAGAATATTTCTGGATTTTATTAAAATATACTATATTTTTATTTAAAGTTGTATATAATTTCAAATTTGATATTAGGCTTTTTTTAACACAAATAAGACAGAAAACATTAAAAATAAGTATAGTTTTTTTAATCTGAATTAACTAATAATTTAAGTTATTGAATTTGGCCATTTGGTTATGATTTTAAATTTGGTCCATATATCAGAATTTACAATTACATATGAATCATTACTTTAATCCAAGCCCACATTCTTTTTGGAAAAAAAAACTGAAATATATGCTTTCTACCAATTTTTTTCATTCTCTTTGATAATTCTGTATCTTACATCTTATCTCTTTGTCTCCATCAAACCCTTGCTTGGCGAGTGTTTTCTAAAAAATTGAGATATTTATTTAGGTTTTTACTATATTAACTGCGAAATATAAAGGCAATCTATTGATTATTATTGCAGCTTTTAGCATAAAGGTTCGATTTTCTTTGTTGATGTTTACTTGGTTTATGCGATTAGGTTTATCTAATTGTTAGTGTTTACAAACTGAGAAAGAAGACGAAGTCGTAACAAACTTTTCTCATTTCTGTTAAGCATAAAAATGTACAACATCTAGCTTATATAATGAGCTTGTCACTGGTTTGCAAAAATTAATAAACATGAGACTAAACCCACATTGAACCGATATTGATTACGGTTTTCTACATTAATATTTCCTCCCAAGATGGAAAATATATTGATTTTAAAGTCATCTTTCCCACTAACGAATAGAATTGAGGAGAGAACAAAGCTTTAATGAAGATGTCAGCAACTTGATTATTGGTGTGAACATGCAAAAGTTTGTTGAAACCACGCACAACAAGATCACGAACCTGATGACAGTCCAGCTCTATGTGCTTTGTGCGGTCGTGAAACACCGGATTGCTAGCGTTATGTATAGCTGCATTTGAAACAATAAAACTTCACATGACCATGCTGAGGACACTGAAGTTCCGCCAACAGATTATGCAGCCAAATTACTTCACGTGAACCATATTCCATGGCTTTGTACTAAAATTCTGCAGAGGAATGAGATACAGTCTGATGTTTTTTAGACTTCCAAGAGATCAAGGAATTACCAAAAAAACATAAAGTAACTAGATGTAGAGTGTCTTGAATCCAAACAAAAAGCCCAATTTGCGCCAGTGAATGCCTGCAGAACTAGATCCAACTTAACAAAGTAATAAAGATTAAGGCCAACGGTACCCTTTAAGTAATGAAGAACTTTCAGAGCTTCTTGATGATGAGATTTCTTCAGAGCTGATGTAAGCTGACAAAGCTTGTTTACTGTAAAAGGGATATATGGACGTGTGATAGTCAAATACATCAAGCGTCTGACTAATCTTGGATAAGCAGCTGAATCTTCAAATAATGGTTCTCCAAAATCCAGACACATTTTAGCATTATGATCCATGGGGATAAGAGATGGCTTGCATGCCAGAGACATGTATCCTCCACTAGTCGCAGTGTGTATTTTCTTTGACAAACTGAGATGCTTCTTTTTGAACGCGCCACTTCAACTTCAAGGAAACATTTCAACGGACCAAGGTCTCGAAGTTTAAACGCAACATTCAAGTCAAGCTTAGCTGATCAACATCTTTATCATCGTTACTTTCAATGATAATGTCGTCTACATAAACTAATGCAGCCGTGTAAACGCCTTGCAGATTTCTGATGATCAAGGTGTGGTCAGAATTGGATTTTAGAAAGCCAAGATTAATCAATGTACCACTGAATTTCAGGAACTACTGTCTCGAAACTTGCTTCAATCCATAAAGAGATTTCTGCAATTTACAGATTGCATTTGGTGGCAAATGTTCCACCTGCTTTGGTGTATATCTCGGAGGCAATGTGATGTAGATTTCCTCATCTAAGTCTCCATTTAGGAAGGCATTGGAGATATCTAACTGTGTAAGGCTCCATTTATTTGCAGCAGACACAGATAGTAAAGTCTTACCAGTGGTCATTTTCGCAATTGGTGAAAAGGTTTCAGCAAAATCAATACCCTCTTCTTGCATGTAGCCTTTAGCTGCAAGACGAGCTTTATACCTCTTTATTGTCCCATCAGGATTAATCTTGATTTTTTATACCCGTTTGCAGCAAATGGTGTGCTTTCCTGGTGGTAGAGAACATAAAGACCATGTGTTCGTGCTTTCCGACGCTATATGTTCCTCATTCATAGCCTTTAGCCACTCATGAAAGCGTTTGGCTTGAGTAAAACTTGAAGGTTCTGGATATAGAGCAACAACACATATGTATGTTTTTTATTCTTCAGGCAAATTATCATAAGAAATGTATGATGAGGGATATGGAATCTAAGTATCACTATCAGCAACACTGCAATAATAGTGCTGAAGATGTGGCAGAAGTTTTGAAATCCTCTTTCCTTCTGCAACACGTTTTCCCTCGGCTTTACCGGCACTTGAAGATAGATATACTAGTAACTGTTCAACATTCTCTGTTACTTTAGCAGGAACATCTTCTGTTACTTCATGAGAATCAACTGGACCAGACGATATAATCTCTGTTGCAGACGCAGTAGTATCTTTAATAGAAGAAATAACATCTTCATATGTATCAGTTGTAGCCTTTGCATAAGGAAATATCTCTTCATGAAATGTGACATTCTGATATATATGAACCTTATTTGATTCCAAATCCAGTAGCTTATAGCCTTTGTACCCTGAAGGAGATCCCAAAAACACACAAGGTTTGGAACGAGGCTGAAATTTGTGCATGTTTTCGGTGAAGTTGAGCAGTAAGCTAGACAACGAAACACATTGAGACCATCATAGTCGACTTTCTTCAGAGTTAAAACCTCATAAGGTGTTGCGGCCAACAAACCAGCGGCTCGTCCAGAACCTCACCCAACTGTCCATACCAACCCGTGTAGAGGTTCCAGCAGCATAGGTTCAGTCCAAGGAGAATATCTCATCAACCAGAAGTCCTTTTGGAGTGAAACCAATTTTAAAAGAAGGATTACTCATCAAGAAAGAACTGAGGCTTTAAATTTCAAGAAAAGACCCTCGGAACAAGAAGTTATGGATTTTACAAAATGGAGGTTTCCCAGCCCATCCAGTTGCGAGGTTCAGCCTTTAGAATTGAAGATCAGTCCAACCAAGAAGCGGCCTTATTCAGAATCAAACATGGGCTTCAAGAGGGATTTATTATCTTTCCATAGAGCCCGAAATAAGGAGAATTGGTCATGGGAAAACCAAGATACAATCAATTTCCCAAAACCGGTCAAACTGATATCAATTGGGGAAAGTTTCCAACCAGTTCGATTTGGCTCGAACCAAACCTTTCTATGGGATCCAGGAGACTCTCTTAGACATCCAGAAGGTATAAAAGAAGTCCTAGGCGTCCTAACATGCTCCAGCAACCAGAGCATTAGGAGAATCCTCATTAACCACAACTTACCATATTTGGAGCCTTGGTATTTAAAAGTCCAACAGCTACTTCTTCAGCTCCTGCACGAGTTTAAGACCTTCCAAGCCATCAAGAGGGTTCCCAGGAAGCTATCCTATCCTCTCAAACCGTCCAGATTCAAAAGGAATCAAGTTTCCCATTTATGGCTAAGCAAATCACCTCCAACAGCCAAAAAATCTCCCAAGATCACTCCTTTGAAGACCAAAATTTATTTGCAAGTTATTTTTGTTTCCTTGTCTTGTTTATGACCGTTAGGTCTTTTTCTGAGTCCCCTTAGTCGAGACTATAAAGCTCAAGTCGTCCATCCATTGTAAACACACAATTTTTCCAGCAATAAGAATTTTCCAGTTTTCTAGGTTTCTTAAAAACTATTGTCTTAAGTCTTTAGAGTTTGTGAGAATCAGCTCCAAAGCACCACGACTTATCAAGCCTACATTCCATAGAGTCTTGTGGCGTCCTCAATCCATCCTCACTTCCATCCCATTCGTTTGCCAAGCTTGAGAGAGATACACATCCAACAAGCAAAGCACCATCTCATTCCATATCGATCATCTTTTGATTAGGCTGAGAGTGATACACATCCAGCAGCCTAATTCCATCCTATCTATCCTTTTCTTTGCTTATTTTCATTTTTTATTTCATTGCATAAACCGCATCTCATTTGTTTTCCATTTGTTTCAGGTTTGCAAGGTAGATTCCAGCAATATTTATAAATCGATCATCTCTTGGTCGATCCGATTTGCCCATCCATCCACCATCAGGACGACCCCCATTCTGGGCTGTAACATAAGGTGAATTGTCCTGAGGAATAGGAGTAGGAAGCCTATTTATAATGAATACAACAGTAAGAATGCAGTCACCCCAAAGCTCGAGAGGAGTACGAGACTGAAACATCAAAGCACGTGAAACATTCAATATGTGCTGATGTTTTCTGTCAACTACTGAGTTATGTTCTGGAGTCTCTAGACATGAATGATAATCCACAACGCCTTTCTTCTTGTAGAGATCAACAAACTTAAGTTCCTGGGCATTATCCGATCTTACTGCTTTCACAATAGCCTTATATTGTGTTTAAATCATCTGAATGAACTCGGGAAACACTGTCAATACCTATCCTTAGTACGAAGAAGATAAACCCAAGTCACACACGTATGATCGTCGATATGGTCAGAAAATATTTGTAACCCTCAATAGTAGACATAGAGAATTGTCCTCATATATATATATCTGTGTGAAGATCGAAGGCGTTGTCACATACGTTATTTTTAGGATGATAAGTATGTGTTTTTGTTTTGCAAGTGGACATATAGCAAAGTGAAAAAGGTTCTTTAGTTCTTTGTTTGAAGTCAAGAACATCTATAACATAGTTTGTTTTTGATATAGATGGGTGACCTAAACGATTGTACCACAAGTTGGCATCAATCACAAAGTTTGAACAAGAAGCAAACTGTTGGTGAAGAACATCTGATCCTACTCTGTCCACTGCACGTATAAGTTGGAGATTCGATCACCCCTCCCAATCATCAATCCCATGATATGATCATGTATCATACAAGCATCCATATCAAAGAGAACTCTATAACCCAAATCCTTAGTGAGCTTGCTTACGCTCATGAGATCAATATAAAGCCTAGGAGATAGAGAACATTTTGTAGGATCAGAGAGTTGTTAAGACGAATAATGAATATCCCTACAATCTTAACTCCAAGACTAGTCGGCAGAGTAACATAAGTGTTAATAGAATCAATGAGATCAACAAAGAGATCTTTATCATGAACCACATGATGAGTTGCTCCACTATCTATTACCCATAAAGCTGAACACAAGGCTTTTCGTGTGGCTCTCAACATGCCTACAAATCACAATGTAGAAGAGGAAAATGACATACCGGGAAGAGTAGTTATCATTCCTCCAGATGAAGAAGAAGCAATTAATTCACTTGAGCTGTCAGAGAGTGTAACTGGGAGTTGAAATATGCAATGACTCCTTCAATCTGATCTTTGGTGAGATTATTAAAAACATTAGAGACTGATTCAACAAATCCAACATGAGAAACAATTGGTTTAGCGGAGTTATTGCACTTCAGATAGTGTGAACTTTTATCAGCCTTTTATTTCCCTTTGTGCTGAAATCCAATAGGGTAACCATGAATTTTTTAACAGGTGTATGCAGTGTGTCCATTGTAGCCGTAATGAGTACATACATGCCTGCTCTGTTTAGCTGGAAATGTAGTTTTAGCTCATTGATGAGAGGCGTAGACTGAAAAAGAGCAGTAACTTGAAATGCAGTTGCATTCAAAACATGAGTAATGTTCATTTGGTTGAAATATTGATCCAAAAGATTGTAAATCTCTGAGAGTTCTGGAACATTCTTCTTCATAATGATTTGGCTCCTAATCACCGAATATGACTCATTCAAGCCAGCAAGAAACTTGATAACTTTAGCATGATATGCCTTTGCTGTTGTAGCCTTACAAAAATCACAATGACGGCAAGTGGTAACACAATTAACACCATCTAACTCATCATAGAGCGTCTTCAGAGTGGTTTGATATGTTGCCAAATCCATTGAGGCTTGCTGAAGAGACCAGATCTGCTGACACAAGTGATAAGATTTTGGAAGATTTGTGATGTGAAACCTAGTTTCAAAATCTTTCCAAATCTCTTTGGCATCATTGAATCAAAGAATGCTCTTGTAGATCTTCTTAGTAACAGTGTAATGAAGCCAAGATTTGACCATCAAATTACGTCTAGACCAGATCCAATAGTGATGATTTCACTACAAGAAAACAAGTAATTTCCGATTACGGTTTGCGACCGATGACGTAGTCGTTAAATATTCTAACTAATGCACGACAATTAACACCATCTAACTCATCATAGAGCGTCTTCAGAGTGGTTTGATATGTTGCCAAATCCATTGAGCCTTGCTGAAGAGACCAGATCTGCTGAGACAAGTGATAAGATTTTGGAAGATTTGTGATGTGAAACCTAGTTTCAAAATCTTTCCAAATCTCTTTGGCATTATTGAATCAAAGAATGCTCTTGTAGATCTTCTTAGTAACAGTGTAAAAAAGCCAAGATTTGACCATCAAATTACATCTAGACCAGATCCAATAGTGATGATGTCACTACAAGAAAACATGAAATTTCCGATTACGGTTTGCGACTGATGACGTAGTCGTTAAATATTCTAACTAATGCACGACCATTTGGCGAATGAGTTGCGACACAACAAAAGTGTCACAAATTAGTCATTAACTTGCGACTAAACATTAGAGTCATCAAACAGTCACTAAGTTACGACCAATTAGTGACTAAAATAATTTCAGAAAATTCTAGTCGCAAAATATTTCGCAATTAGCGACTCTGCCGCGACTGAATACAATGGTCACTTATCTGTCACTTATTTGTCGTTACCAAAACAATGCCGTAGAAGGTCAGTCGCAAAGTGGTCGGTAATTTGGCGACTGTTTAATGACCACTGTTGTGGTCATATATTAATCTCTAAATAGTTGGTAAAAACAGGTACCCAACACGTGGTTAACGTTTCATGTTGTTGTACCTTTTTTTAGAGCAGTCGGTATTCAGTCGCAAATAGGTCAAAATGTTTTGCTATATAAGCAAAACAATATCTTGCACCCACTTCTACTAAGAAATCGTAGAATCACAAAAGAAAAAAAGATTGTTTGAAGTGTTACAATGTCAGGAAATTACAACTATTCCAATTTTTGAGAATGGATGTACAAGAGGATCGATGAAGTGATGGGAAATTTCTCGGAAGAATTCGTAGCCGTGGTGGATCAATTCATGACATTTGCGAATAGCCAGCTTATCGCGCAGAGCAATGGGAGTAAATTTTTTTGTCCCTATAGTGTTTGCAAGAATGATAAATTTCTGCCGGTGTCAAAAACTTAGAAACATATATATAGTAGAGGATTTATGCGAGATTATTATGTTTGGTAGAAGCATGGAGACGAAATTGATATGACATTAGGAACTAGTCATATTGACCTGACACATTTAACTGATAGTGAAGAAGTTGGTAATGAAGATAGATATGTGGAAATGGTAAATGATACATTTATTGAAAATGTGAGTTCTGATAGTTATCACCAGGATGGTAGTTACCAGAATGTAGTAAACCCGGTATGCAACCATTCAAAAAAGTTTTACGACTTGTTAGAAGGAGCAAAAAATTCCTTGTATGATGGTTGTCATGAATGTCACTCGATGTTATCCTTAGATGCTCGAGTCTTGCAAACTAAGGCAGATTATAATATGAGTGAAAAGTGTGTGGATTCAGTGTGCCAAATGTTGAAAGACTATTTACCAGATGGAAACATGGCAACCGACTCACACTACGAGACAAAAAAGTTGATGCTCAATTTAGGGTTCCCGTATTAATAATTGATATTTGTGTCAACAATTGTATGATATTTTGGAAAGAAGATGCAAGGTGGGAAAATGTTAGTTTTGTGTTGCAGAAAGATGGACGTCTAGGGACAAACAACGTAGAACCAAAGTACCATATAGTCATATGTGGTATGTACCTATAGCTGATAGATTGAAGAGAATGTATCAGAGCAAGAAGACTGCAGCGGCAATGAGATGGCATGCTGAGCACTAAGCAAAGGAGGAAGAAATGTTTCATCCGTCTAATGTGGCGGAGTGGAAAAACTTTCAAGAAATACATCCCCGGTTTGTCGAAGAATCGCGTAACGTTTACCTTGAATTATGTACAAATGAATTAAATCCATTTGGGATGTCTCATAATCATTCGTTGTGGCATGTGATCTTGACACCATATAATCTACCTCTGGGTATGTGCATGAAAACATAGTATTTGTTTCTTACAATTCTAAATTCTGGGCCAAATCATCCGCGAGCTAGTCTTGATATCTTCCTCAAACCTCTGATTGTGAAGTTAAAAGAATTATGGTTAGCTAGAGTTGAAGCATATGATGTGTCCTTGAATCAAAATTTTAATCTAAAAGTCGTGCTTTTGTGGACGATAAGCGCC
Source organism: Moricandia moricandioides (assembly GCA_905132885.1). Taxonomy (NCBI): domain Eukaryota; kingdom Viridiplantae; phylum Streptophyta; class Magnoliopsida; order Brassicales; family Brassicaceae; genus Moricandia; species Moricandia moricandioides. The sequence continues at coordinate 64,203 of CAJHQQ010000246.1, forward strand.
TTTCCGGCGTATGGCATGCTACCCGGATGGACGACCCATGATAAATTGGCATGTCCAATTTGCATGGAAGATACAAAGACTTTTTATCTTCATAATGGAAGGAAGACGCGTTGGTTTGATTGTCACAGAAGATTTCTTCCTTATGATCATCCACTAAGGAAAAATAAAAAGAACTTCTTGATGGGAAAACACGCATTAAGAGAATTTCTACCTGATTCTTTGACCGGTGAGCAAGTTTATTGTGAGCGGTTACAAGGTGTTAATCCACCAAAAACATCTGTTTGCGGTGGAAACGGTCATGAAAAGAAGAAGCCTGGATATGGAAAGTACCATAACTGGCACAAGGAAAGCATATTTTGGGAGTTTCCATACTGGAGGAATTTAATTCTTCGACATAATCTTGATGTGATGCATATAGAGAATAATTTCTTTGACAACATCATGAATACTCTTATGAATGTGAAGGGTAAGTCGAAAACACAATCAAGACAAGATTGGATATATCAAAATTTTGTGATCGCTCACACTTACATGTTGATGGTGATGGTCAAGCTCCATTCCCTCCCTACCCATTGAACGATGCTGGGAAAAAAAGTTTATTGGAATGTGTGAAACACTCAGTTAAATTCTCTGACTGTTATGCTTCAGACTTAGCTAATTGTGTTCATATAGAGAAGAACAAGTTCTCTGGCATGAAGAGTCATGACTGCCATGTTTTTATGGAGCGGTTACTTACGTTTATCTTTCCAGAACTCCTACACCAAAACGTCCATCTTGTGTTATCAGATGCAATTTTTTTCTTATAATTTTTATATGAATTGTTACAACTTCATATATTAGAAGCAACAACATGTTTAATTTTGTAGGCGTTGGATTATTTTTCCGTGATCTTTGCTCGAGAACTTTGCAGAAAGATCATGCCCAAATTCTAAAATAAAACATTTTTTAATCATCTGCAATTTAGAGAAGATATTTCCACTATTGTTTTTGACGTAATGGAGCATCTCCCTATACACCTCCCCTACAAAGATGAATTAGGAGGACCTGTCAATTATAGGTGGATGTATATCTTTGAAAGGAATTTCAAAAAGTTGAAAGCAAAAGCAAAGAACAAAAGATTTGCTGCCAGATCAATTGTTGAATCATATATCCAAGAGGAGATAGCTTACTTCTCTGAGCATTACTTTTCTGATCATATACAAATAAAATCAAGGTAAACACTTTCATTATTCTGTAGATTCACTATTTTTTATTGTCTACTCGTATTCTTTCATATGTAATGTGGATCATTATTAATTTGTGCAGGTTCACAAGATTTGATGAAAGTGAAGTCCATGTATATCATGTCCCTGGAGTACCTGATATATTTACACATGTAGGTCGTCTAAGTGGAGAAATGCGAGAAATATGGCTTTCCGAGAAAGACTATAACTGCGCCCATTCATATGTATTACGAAATTGTGATTATTTTCAGCCATTTGAGAGGTATTATTTGGTAATTATCAACTTCCGTTTCAATATATTGCACTATAATTTTTCATACTAATTTGTAGTGATGATCTAATATAGGATGTTTAAAGATTATTTAACTACAAAATACCTAAACCTCTCTGAGAAAGAACTCTCCGCAAAGAGAGCTGACGAATATCATATATGGGTTAAAGATTACGTACGTCTGAGCAATAAGATTATGTACCTAATTGTGTCTATATATATATATATTAATATTTTTTATATATACAAGTTAGTTACTGGAGAAATACACATGAGTTTCCTATGTGGGTTAAAGATATTGCGAATGTCTCGTGAACACCAGAGGTTTCTTATTTCATACGCAGAAACATGGCGAGGGACGAAAGACTTGTAATTATGGTGTATGTGTTAAAAGAGAGAGTTACACAAATGCATCTGATTTACATTTTCTTTAATAGCATAATTATAGTTTTATACAACATAACAAACTAGGAATCCCCCAAATCAAATTGAAAATTTGATGAAACAAAAACAATGAAAGTCGCAAGTTAGTCGTAAAAGCGTAGTTAAATTTTAACGGTGTACGACTATATTTCGACTGATATAGAACAGGTAGTCGCTAAATGGTCACTAAATAAGCGACTAAATAGAGACTAACGTAAAAGGAGATTTTGCTAAAGAGTCACAAAAGAACGACTGCTCTGGGACTGATTTGCTGATTGATTAACGACAACAACAAAATAAGTAGTCACTAACCGATCATTAAATAAGAGAGACTAAATCGCTATTGATATGAAAGAACGTAGTCGCTAAAGGGTCACCAAATGACCGACTATACTTCGACTACATCTGCCGACTAATTAACGACTGAAAGAAACCGACATAATATCGACTTATTGGGCAGTCGTAGAATAGACGTTTAATAGTCGCACAGTAGTCGCTAAAACTTACGGTTGTTGCACGACTAATATCCGACTTGTATATTTACTCGCAAATCAGTCGTAAATTAGTTGCTAGTTAGAGACCGATTACCAACTAAAGTAATTACCGACGCGATGATTGTCGACTACAATTTTCAGTCGCGAATCAGTCGTATCTCGTCATTTGCGACTATTTTATGACTTAATTTGTAGTCGGGAAGTTCTTGTTTTCTTGTAGTGTGTGATTCGGTAGGCCTAGCAATATATCCATTAATGAAGGCTAACTTATTCTTAGCATCTAGAGAAATCTTCATAGCCATACTCCAGTTATCATAATTTGTTCCATCTAACACTTCAGAGATGATAGAGAGACCTGGATTATCACCACTTGTAAGGAAGAACGGTGAATGAATACTATCCGGAGATAGTTCAGATACGATTAGAGGCTTGGGAGACGTCGAACCTGAGGTTTCCGGAACTGGAGTACGACGAGCAGCGGATTGACTCTAACGAGAACCACGACGTGTTGATTTTCGAATAAGCACCATCGTTTCGTGATTTGAATTGAATCTTGGCGGAATATCCAAGTTTTTCGATCACAAAAAGCTGAATGATTGAGCAAATCACCGATCAATCTTGGTCAAATGAAAGAGATGAAGAAACAAATCACTTGGGGTTTTAGCCTCAAAGCTCTGAAACCATGTTAGTGTTTACCAACTGAGGAAGAAGACAAAGTTTTAATAAACTGTTCTCATTTCTGTAAGTGTAAAAGTGTAAAACATCAAGCTTATATAGTGAGCTTGTCACTGATTTACAAAAATTAGTAAACCTGAGACTAAACCACATTAAACTGATATTGATTACGGTTTTCTACACTAATACTAATCAATATTCTTTGTTATATTCTTTCAGAGACCAGTTGATGTTTGGAATAACAAGACGATTCGATGGGATAGACAGAGCCAGACAAAGTAAAAAAAACCTGGAAAAACTCTTGTATGTCTTTGATCGGTAACAAATCAATCAAAACTCTCTTTTGGTTTCTTTATTGGACTGGTTTTAACTCACGTTCCTTTGCACAAAGTAATTTCTTGGCCAGCAACTATATTTCATATCTTTCTTCCTTTTAAAGGTTCGTCTAATGTATCATCTTTCTTTTTATATTTCAGATAGACCGGCTTATGTTTTCGAACCAAGACCGTTCGATTGGAAAACCGAGATGGAATTAATATCTGGGGCCTTAACTATTTATCCTTTATTCTATCTTTGTCATGTTTTAGTCATTGATGAGACTATGGAGATAGAGAAGTCGATGGACATATTAGACATACGACATTGAATGCTAAGTATTTTCTGATTTACAAAATAAAAATTTACTTATTACATCTCGCTAATGGGTTACAAAGTAGAATATAAGATGAAACCGAGATTAAAAGTTTTTAGCACACATTGTTCAGAATGGGAATGCAAAATTAGCTTGATTGCAGAAGGTCTGTTTGATAGAGAAGATCATAGACGATTGTTAATTAGAAAAGTCGGAATGACTTGATCGTAGTAGCTTGATTGTATACGCAATTAAAATAACTAAGAAAGACGTTTATGTGACCTAATCCAAATTTGGCGAGGACATTTACTTTATTTTACATCAAAATGGGGTAAAGACATATCTTAGTGTTTATATTAATCAAAATATAGGTAGGAGGTATATTTATAATGGAGGTAAAGACATATCTTAGTGTTTATATTAATCAAAATATAGGTAGGAGGTATATTTATAATGTTAGGTCGAGGTGTAGGTTGTTGAATATTTACCATAAAAATATCAAAATTGATTTACAGGTTGAAAAGAGAATATAGGTATCTTTCAAAATTTAATAACTATTCTTTTCATTTTGTTATTTAATGAATACTAGCCTTTGACCGTGCACCCGCACGGGTGTTATTTTTATAAATGTCAAATATTTTAATCAGTTTATTTGATATAATTGTATATATGAATGGAACTTAATATTGACATCTGTTATCCGATCCAGAATCCCATCTGTTTCGAAAAACAAATATTCGAGGATCTTGATAGTGATTTTACGGATTCGACTCATCTAGGTACGAATTCAGATAGTAAAATTTAGATTTGTATATACGGAACCGAATATAAATATTTAAAATTTAATTATAGTTATCTATGTATATTATATATACTTATATATAAATTAACTAAAATTTTAACTTTATTAAATTTTAATAATATTTAAGTTTTTAAATAATAATTTTAAATAGACTAAATAGATGGTTAATAATTAATTTTTAATTAAAAAACAGGTCTGGTTATCCGCGTGTATTCATATTTTTGTTTGAATATCCTAACCTCGAATATTCGGATAACAATTTTACGAATCAGACGAATGCATATCTGAATCCGTATATCTTACAATACATCCGATATTTGATCTGTCCTAGACCAAACTGTGCATATGTATTATATGGTGATTAAAACTTTTAATTTTTTAAATTACATAAGTTATTCTTATTAGATATATATCGTACAAATGAATAATACATTGTATTTGTTTGCATATATAACCATTTATAATAAATATCAGTATGTATTTTAGTCACTAAATTGTTATGGAAAGTTACATGATTTTGTTATTATAAATGAATAAGTTGAGATTATAATCGAAAATTATTAACATTATTGTTTTTTTATAGTACAAATATAGTTGGGTAACTTATATGAATATGAATAAAAATAAAATTAATTTAATGCTATATATATGTAATTCTGTTTTTATTATAAAAATTTGGAAACACATATACACTTCTTTATGAAATCTTCAATTCTAATTATAAAACTTTTTAATGGGTTTAGCCGAGATTTTTTTTTTTTTCTTGTTAAGAATTATTGTTTAGATGTTGGATGCATGAATAATATTAGTGGCATTTCTTGTAAATATTAGTTAAAAGTAAGAGTTATTTCCTATTTGTACTTCTATTTTAATAGTTTAGATTTGGTTAGTTAATATAATATATAAAAAACTTGATTGTGACCTTCAAAATATAGAATATACGAATTTTGAATAATAAATTTTTATCCTTTTTTGATAGAGAATCATATTTAGTTAGTTAAGATAAAATAATTACAGTTAAGCATCTTAATCTAATGGTTAAGGTTTAAAATCTTCTAGACCCAGATCTGAGATTCGAGTCTCAAAAATGTATTTTTACAGATTATTTAAATATATTAGTATAAAGTAGCTCAAACAATTAGGAGATTGTTAAAATAGTAATATTCGATTGTGGATTCAAGCTTGAAGTAAACATTTTTCAAATATTTTTTATTTACATAGGAGAGTAGTTAATAATAAATTTTGATATATTGTGAAATGTAGTTCGAGATTGTGTTTGTAAGATTGGTATTATTTGGTTAATTTTATACGTAAAAATGAATTATTTTCAAATGGGCTTTACTGTAGTTATGTATAAACCAGTTGAGTATAATATTCAAAAGGTAAAAAGTTATTCGTTATGCATTAACTAGCCATATTTTGGTAAAAATATTAATATAATAAAAATTGGGGTTATCCATGAAAAAACTATTTACAAATGACAAATATTATTTCTTAGTTGTTATACGAGTCCCTTTTCGGATTGAATCGAGTTAACTTTCTAATTGTTGAAAAGACAAATTATTAAAAATGACTCAAAACTTAATTTTAAATGGAAAATTGTATCCCAAATTCAATTAAATGTAAAAGTAATCCAAAATGTTAGTGGAAATACAACAAACTCTTTGTAAGTAAACAAAAAAACTGTATTCAATTTTATCATAATAACTTTTTCACGTGAAAAGATGAGAAGATTTCTAAAGAAGTCTTCTATGAGAAGACTTTACTGTAACTCTTCTGCAGAAGAGTTCTCATAGAAGACTTTCATGTAAGTCTTATGCGGGGATTTCTCTAGAAGTCTTCTCAAACAATAAATCTTAAAAATAATTTATAAAATTTGTAAAAAAAAATTATATGGGAAAAAAATAGAAATCATGTAACCACAAACATTTGTAAATGATGTAAATTTATATCAACTAAAATTGAATTTTTTTCAACCTAGATGATTTAATGTAGAATGAGTCATGATATTCATTGGTTTAGGGTTTAGTAACATATGTTATAGTATTGTAGGTAGTTTTAGGCGTAGATTGTGAAATCTTATCTTTTAAAACTTTTTATTCTTTGAATTTGACGAATATCTGTTAGTGATCCTCTAATAAGATGATTTTAAACACTCTCTAAGTTCATTTTATATTTAAGGAAGTGTTTTTTGGTAGTTAATTGATTTTAGGGTTTCGGAAGACTTCCAGTGGACTTCTCAGAAAGTCTTCTAACATATAATGCAGTAGAAGACTTCATGGAAGACTTCACAGAATACTCTACAATTTTCCCGCTTCAATTTCAGTGAAATTCAAATTCCCGCCTAATGGCAAAGTCTTCCGTGAGTCGTCCAGTAGTCTTCCGAAAGTCTTCTCTGAGAAGATTTCCCTGTAGGTATTTTCCGAAAGACTTCTCAAACAATAAATCTTAAAAATAATTTATAAAATTCATAAAAAATATTTATATAGAGAAAAAATAGAAATCATGTAACCACAAACATTTGTAAGTGATATAAATTTATATCAACTAAAATTGAATTGTTTTCAACCTAGATGATTTAATGTAAAATTAGTCATGATATTCATTGGTTTAGGGTTTAGTAACATATGTTATAGTATTCTAGGTAGTTTAGGCGTAGAATTTGAAATCTTATTTTTTAACTTTTTTTTTTTGAATTTGACGAATATTTGTTAGTGAACCTCTAATAAGATGATTTTAAACACTTTCTAAGTTTATTTTATGTTTAATGAAGTTTTTTTTGGTTAGTTAGTTGATTTAGGGTTTTGGAAGACTTCCAGAAGACTTCCTCGGATGTCTACTAACATATAATGCAATAGAAGACTTCATGGAAGACTTCACAGAAAACTCTACAATTTTCCCGCTTGAATTTCAGTGAAATTCCAATTCCCGCCTAAATGCGAAGTCTTCCGGAAGTCTTCCGTGAGTCGTCCAGTAGTCTTTTGAAAGTCTTCTCTGAGAAGACTTCCTTGTAAGTCTTCTGCGAAAGACTTCTCTAGAAGTCTTCTCAAACAATAAATCTTTAAAATAATTTATAAAATTTGTAAAACAAATTTATATGGGGAAAAAATAGAAATCATGTAACCACAAACATTTGTAAATGATGTAAATTTATATCAACTAAAATTGAATTGTTTTCAACCTAGATGATTTAATGTAGAATGAGTCATGATATTCATTGGTTTAGGGTTTAGTAACATATGTTATAGTATTGTAGGTAGTTTTAGGCGATTCTGAAATCTTGTTATGAACCAGATGATTGTGGATGCAATAACCAATGGATTGGGCTTAACCGAATCCGACCAGAGGTTAGGATCGGACCAGACCGAAAGGAATCTCATCGACCAGAAAGGAATATTCCATCGGCCATGAAGATAAGGATCAACCATGTTTTCCTTTTCCTAGTTAGATTAGGTTTACCTTTTTCCATGTTTATCTTGGAATGTTATCTTTCCATTTATCTAGTTGTAACTCCCTATATATAAAGGGCACATTCGATTGAGATCAATAAGAATATACAAGTTCCCCCATTACTTTCTTAACACATTATCAGCACGATACTTCTCTCTAAAACCCTAAGCTTTACCCGAAACTCAAAAACCCAAAAACCAGCCGTCAAGTTTTCTTCTTCGATCTCTCTCTAATCAATCTCAGCCGGCACAAAAGCTTACCTGCGATTAGAGCACCACACGCGATACACAAACATCCGCGATTCACGAACCAGTCGGCACAAACCTTACCCGCGTGAAGATCTGCATCCGCGATAAGCACACCATACGCGATACACCCACGATACACACCCGGAGGTTACCCGTGACACACACACTCGCGGTACACACCCGACACACACCCGTGACACACTCCAGCCAGATCTCACCAGCGATAGAGGTTCACCAGCCGATAAGCAGCCAAACCATTACCAGCTCGTTTCAGCACACGAACCAGCACCCGATAGCATCCAGGACACCCGATAAGGACGCGACACAGCCCACGAACCGCGACAGCTCTCTCGGTGGTCCGTTCAACCCTTCTAGACCTAAAGGTAACTCGATCAAACCCTAATTTACAAATTGATCGATAGAACTTTGCTAGGTTGCTGGATAGTTTAGGGAACTTCATCCTGATCATCTAGGGTACACATCCATTGTTTGAATTCATTGATTGATTGAGTAGTCTGATTGCAAATCACATAGAAACCTGGTGATAGGTTGTTAATCAATGAGACCCTAATTTTTAAATTGAATTAAGATTGATAGGATTGTTTAGAACTCTAAACCTAAAATCAATTTTCTAAAACCTAATCTTTTAAAATCGAACTTGATTGATTGCTTGATTGCTTGCTTGCTTTGTTTGATAACCTAGAAACAAATTGCTAGGATTGTTAAAACTTCACAAACCGTTTTTAAATTGAAATCGACCACATGGTCATAAAACATAAAACCGATTGATTGAAATCAAAACTTAGAAACCCTAATGATAGGTTTATAAGATCTGAAATCTAAAACACATAACTATATGGTTTCAGATGTCGAACATCCATAACTTGGAATATGCGGCCCTTAATCTATCTGGAGATAATTACCTCCAATGGGCGCTTGACACCAAGATCATCTTGAAATCAAAAGGACTCGGTGAAAGCATTGAGGATGAATATGAAGTCGCTGAAAAGGACAAATACCGAGCCATCCATATTATAAGGCATCACTTGGCCGAGAGTCTCAAAGATCAGTACTTGACAGTTGAAGATCCTCTGGAACTCTCGACAGAGCTGAAAAGCAGATATGATCACCAAAGATTGGTGATCTTACCCAGAGCTCGTTATGATTGGACCCACCTCAGAATCCAAGACTTTAAGTCTGTGGACGAGTACAATTCAGCACTAATCAAGATCGTTTCAAAGTTGAAACTGTGTGGGGAAAAGATTACAGAAAAGGATATGTTAGAGAAAACCTTTTCCACGTTCCACACAAGCAATGTGTTGCTCCAACAACAATATAGAGAAAAGGGCTTCACCACTTATGCTGATCTCATATCTTGTTTACTCCTTGCAGAGCAAAACAATGAACTCCTAATGAGGAACAGTGAAATGAGACCTCCTGGATCCACACCATTACCTGAGGCACATACAACTAATGCTGAAAGTGAAGCAAACCACGTCCATTCAAACGCACACGGCCGAGGCCGCAGGTGGACAGGACGTGGCCGCGGCCGAGGCAACTACGGCCGTGGTGGTCGAGGCAGTCCGTATGGACAAGACAATGGCCGAGATAGAGTCCAGAACAACTCGTATGGTCGAGGAAATGGACGAGGCCGAGGGAATAATCCTAAACCCTCTCAGCCGACCAAATCAGTATGCCATAGGTGTGGAATGAGTAATCATTGGGCAAAGACGTGCATGACTCCTAGACACTTATGCGAATTATACCAAGAAAGTTTGAAGAAAAGGAAGCCTGAGGCCCACATGATAGTCCAAGATGATGAAAATGACTTTGATCATGAGAAAGATGATTCATTAGATTATGAGACTTCTGATTGTCTCAAGGATGATAAAGATGATAAGAATGATAAGGAATGAATTCGACATCTGTAATCTTTAAATGTTTTGTTTTTACTTTTAAATCTTGTTTTGGTGTTTGACATTTCTATGAATCATTTCTATATAGTTATTTCTAAATTCATTTCCATGATTATCATTTCTATGAATATCTTATAAAGTATCTGAACGAACATCCTATTAACCTTGTTTTAGAAATGGCCAATAACAAGGATGTGATCATAGTAGACAGTGGATCGAGCCACACGATCCTTAAGGACAAAAGATACTTCATAAACTTAATTCTTAAAAGAGCAAACATTTCCACAATTGCAGGTATGTCTAGCCTTATTGAAGGCCACAGCCAAGCTTACATTCTACTGCCCATGGGTACGCATCTCGAAATATCAGATGCCTTATACTCACCCAATTCTAAAAGAAGTTTATTAAGCTTCAAAGACATTCGTATGAATGGTTATCATATTGAAACAAAGGGCGAAGGAAATAAAGAATTCCTTCAGATAGTAGAAATCGGCCAAGGACATAAGAAGGTCTTAGAAACCATACCTGCACTATCTACTGGACTATATCACACTCAAGTCAGTATGATATAGGCCAATGCTCTATTTAATAAAACAGCCATCGATCACTTTACACTATGGCATGACCGGTTTGGCCATCCGGGTTCTAACATGATGCGTAAGCTGATAGCTAACACCAGAGGCCATTCTTTGAAAGAAAAACGAATCATTCCCAAGCACCTATCATGTGCATCTTGTTCACAAGGGAAGTTGATCGTTAGGCCATCACCAGTTAAGGTGACAAAGGAAACTATAAACTTTCTGGAAAGAATTCAGGGCGATATATGCGGACCAATACACCCACCGTGTGGGATCTTTCGATATTTCATGGTCCTTATAGATGCATCGACCAGATGGTCGCATGTATGTTTGTTATCGACCCGTAACTTGGCATTAGCCAGATTGCTCGCTCAGATTATAAGATTACGAGCTCATTTCCCAGATTTTCCTTTGAAGACGATACATCTTGATAATGCTGGTGAATTTACATCTCAAGCGTTCAATGATTACTGTATGTCCATGGGGGTGGCAGTGGAACATTTCGTGGCACATGTACATACACAGAACGGCTTAGCCGAATCATTCATAAAACGCATTCAGCTGATAGCCCGACCATTACTCATGAGGTCGAGGTTGCCGGTTTCAGCATGGGGACATGCGGTCCTTCATGCGGCCGAGCTCATACGCATTAGACCATCTAGTGATCTTAAATATTCCACATCGCAATTACTAACGGGTCAAGAGCCAGACATATCCCATCTTAAAACATTTGGCTGTTCTGTTTATGTTCCAATTGCTCCACCACAGAGAACAAAGATGGGACCTCAGAGAAGGATGGGGATATACGTTGGATTTGAATCTCCCACAATTATAAAATACCTCGAGCCGACTACGCGGGATTTGTTTAAGGCCAGGTATGCGGATTGTCATTTCAATGAATCCGAACTTCCAACGTTAGGAGGAGATCCAAAGCTGGTCAAGGAAATCAAAGAGATTTCATGGAATCCAACATCCTTAACATGGCAAGATCCTCGGACTCAAGTGTGCGATCTTGAGGTCCAGAAAATCATTCATTTGCAAAAGCTAGCTAATCAATTGCCAAATTCCTTTGCTGACCCAAACAGAGTGACTAAGTCACATATACCAGCTATAAATGCACCGATTAAATTAGATGTCCAAATGGGACCTAGTCAAGTTGCTACTGAATCTACAGCACGTCTCAAACGTGGTAGACCTGTTGGTTCCAAAGATAAACAACCTCGGAAAAGAAAAGGTGCAACCGATGGTGGAACCCGACCAGACATAGCCGGCCTTACCCGGGGCTTGGCCGAACCCGACCAACCGTCCTCAGACGTGGTCGATGAACCGACCCGACCGACTGTGGTCGATGGATCGGATAAAACCATGGTCGATGGTCCGTCCGTACCGTCCAGTGATGCTCGGGACGCCTTGCATCATGGTACTGATGATCGTGAGAACAATGAGATATCTATAAACTATCTAATGTCTGGGAAGAAATGGAATAGAAATGATGTCGACATCACTGATATATTTGCATATCAAGTAGCACTTGAACTAATTGAAAATGAGGATCTAGAACCCACGTCTATATATGCATGCATGCAAAGATCAGATTGGCTAAAGTGGAAAGAAGCCATAAACGTAGAATTAAATTCTTTAAAGAAAAGAGGTGTATTCGGTCCACTCATACGAACACCATTAGATGTCAAACCAGTTGGGTACAAATGGGTCTTTGTGAGAAAGAGAAATGAAAATGGCGAGGTCGTGAGATACAAAGCACGACTCGTGGCACATGGATTCACTCAAAGACCAGGAATCGATTATGAGGAAACTTATTCCCCTGTGGTGGATGCAACTACTTTTAGATTCCTAATCAGTCTGGCCATAAGAGAAAATTTGGATTTACGGTTAATGGATGTTGTAACCGCATATCTATATGGACCACTGGATAATGACATCTACATGAGGATCCCAGAGGGTATAGAAATGAAAGATAAGAAAGGATCTCGAGATCAACACTGCATCAAACTAAACAAATCACTGTATGGACTTAAGCAATACGGCCGTATGTGGTACAATCGCCTCAGCGAGTACTTAGTGAAAGAAGGATACATAAATGATCCTATCAGTCCATGCATCTTCATAAAGAATTTTGATCCTAAGGGCTTTGTGATAATAGCAGTGTATGTGGACGATTTAAACATCGTTGGAACCTCTGGTGAGATCACCCAAACAGTCGAATATCTTAAGAAAGAATTCGAAATGAAAGACCTAGGCAAAACTAAATTTTGTTTGGGATTACAGCTTGAATATAAGAATGATGGAATCCTTGTGCATCAAATGGCATATACTGAAAAGATACTCAAGAGATTCAATATGGACGAGGCTCACCCATTGACAAGCCCGATGGTCGTGAGGTCACTCGGTCCGGACACGGACCCATTTCGTCCAAAGATGGACGGTGAGGAAGTCCTTGGTCCCGAAGTGCCATATCTCAGTGCCATTGGTGCCTTGATGTATTTGGCAACCCATACACGGCCGGATATATCCTTTGCTGTAAACCTCTTGTCCAGGTTCAGTTCCAATCCGACCAAAAGGCACTGGGACGGGATTAAACATTTACTGCGATATTTAAAAGGGACTAAAGATTTAGGTTTGTTTTATACTAACCATAACAAAGAATCTTTAGTTGGTTTTGCTGATGCAGGTTATCTATCAGATCCACACAATGCAAGGTCACAAACAGGTTATGTCTTTACCTACGGTGGAACAGCAATTTCATGGCGATCTATGAAGCAGACCATCTCGGCTACTTCTTCCAACCATGCCGAGATTCTGGCTATCCATGAGTCAAGTAGAGAGTGCGTTTGGTTGAGGTCATTGACTCAACACATCCGTGATGATTGTGGGATGACTGAAGAAAAAGAACTGACTGTCCTGTATGAAGACAATGCAGCTTGTATTGCTCAACTCAAAGATGGTTATATCAAAGGGGACCGGACAAAGCATATCCTACCCAAGTTCTTCTTCACCCACGAGTTGCAGAAGGCAAAGGAGGTTCAAGTTGTTCAAGTACGTTCATGCGACAATTCGGCCGACCTATTCACTAAAGCACTGCCAACCTCTACACTAAGGAAGCTCATTCACCAGATCGGGAGGAGAAGATTGAAAAATCTATAGTGGTGCACTCATCAGGGGGAGTAATACGGTTGTACTCTTTTTCCTGTCTATGGGTTCCCTTTTACCACATTGGGTTTTGGGTTTACCATAGGGAGGTTTTAACGAGGCAACATACCAAACGTATTGCAAGCTCTATATGGTTATAACTTCCAAGGGGGAGTGTTATGAACCAGATGATTGTGGATGCAATAACCAATGGATTGGGCTTAACCGAATCCGACCAGAGGTTAGGATCGGACCAGACCGAAAGGAATCTCATCAACCAGAAAGGAATATTCCATCGGCCATGAAGATAAGGATCAACCATGTTTTCCTTTTCCTAGTTAGATTAGGTTTACCTTTTTCCATGTTTATCTTGGAATGTTATCTTTCCATTTATCTAGTTGTAACTCCCTATATATAAAGGGCACATTCGATTGAGATCAATAAGAATATACAAGTTCCCCCATTACTTTCTTAACAAATCTTATCTTTTTAACTTTTTATTTTTTGAATTTGACGAAGATATTTAGTGATCCTCTAATAAGATGATTTTAAATACTTTCTAAGTTTATTTTATCTTTAAGGAAGTGTTTTTTGGTTAGTTAATTGATTTTAGGGTTTCATAAGACTTCCAGAAGACTTCCCGGAAAGTCATCTAACTTATAATGTAGTAGAAGACTTCATGGATGACTTCACAGAATACTCTAAAATTTTCCCGCTTGAATTTGAGTGAAATTCAAATTCTCGCCTAATGGCGAAATCTTCCGTGAGTCGTTCAGTAGTCTTTCGAAAGTCTTCTATGAGAAAACTTCCCTGTAGGTATTCTCCGGAAAACTTCTATAGAAGTCTTCTCAAACAATAAATCTTAAAAATAATTTATAAAATTCATAAAAAAAAATATTTATATTGAGAAAAAATAGAAATCATGTAACCACAAACAATTGTAAATGATGTAAATTTATATCAACTAAAATTGAATTGTTTTCAACATAGATGATTTAATGTAGAATGAGTCATGATATTCATTGGTTTAGGGTTTAGTAACATATGTTATAGTATTGTAGGTAGTTTTAGGCGTAGATTTTGAAATCTTATCTTTTTAATTTTTTTTTTTGAATTTGACGAATATGTGTTAGTGATCCTCTAATAAGATGATTTTAAACACTTTCTAAGTTTATTTTATATTTAAGGAAGTAATTTTGGTTAGTTAATTGATTTAGGGTTTTGGAAGACTTCTAGAAGACTTCCCAGGATGTCTTCTAACTCTTGGAAGACTTCCCTGAAGACTCCTAACTGGAAGACTACCCGGAAGACTCCGAGAAAACTTCTCGAGAAGTCTTCTAGCTACTGGACGACTTCCTGGAAGACTCTTCTAACTACTGGAAGACTTCCTGGAAGACTCTGAGAACATTTCTCAAGAAGTCTTCCAAACCAAACTCGAACTTAATTTACCTTCAATTTGAAATTAACCGGAAAAAACCAAAATATGTTTAACCTAACCTAATAATTTACCGTACATATAAATAGTATTTTTCACCGTTTTTTTTTCACTTTTCGGTGTTTCAGAAAAAAAAGTTGGTGAAAACCCTAGCCTCCTCTTCTAAGGCGATTACTGTGATGATTTCTGACGAATCTCTTCTCCGTCGTTTTCACTCCATGTAATCTTTTTTTTTCCGGTCAATCTTGTATCTCCTTCATCGCCCAAGTGTATTATAGTAGATTAAACTAATCGGTTCCTATTTATTTCAGATCTGAAACCGTTTGTTTCTCCCCGTGAGTTCTTCCTCTATTTCTTTCCTTTCCGACCTCAAGTTGACCCATTTGTCCGTAAGTCTCCCGGAAGTCTGCCGTAAGTCTTCATGAAAATCATCCGTAAGTATTCATGGAAGTCATCCGTAAGTGTTCATGGTAGTCTTCCGTAAGACTTCCATGAAGTCTTCCGTAAGACTTCCATGAAGTCTTCCAGATGAATTCCATGAAGTCTTCCGTAAGTCTTCCATGAAGTCTTCCGTAAGTCTTCGGTAAGTGTTCGGTTAGTCTTCTGTAAGTTTTCGGTTAGTCTTCCGTAAGTCTTCGGTAAGTCTTCCGTAAGTCTTCTGAAGTCTTTCAAAGTCTTCCTTAAGTCTTCCGTAAGTCTTCCGAAATCTTCCGTAAGTCTTTCGATGTCTTCCCAAGTCTTCCAGAGCCTGGATGTTAGTACAAAACTCTTAGTGTGTTTGTTTTATGTTTGAGATGTTGTTTTGTCATTGTTTGCAGGCTATAAAATGGAATTACCAGAACTCCCAAAGAGGTTGTTCACCCTAGGGGAAGAGCCCATTCCATTGAAGAGGTTAGAACACCACTATCACCTCACATCCTTTTGCAGCCACATCTGAGGCATTTCCATGTACTCAGCCCTAGCTTATCAAACTGCCATACCACAACTTACCAGATACCGTCTGACATACCCCTTTGCTAACCTCATTTCTTAGAATATAAAGGTGCATGTTGTACCTTGGGAATATTGATCACATGACACATAGACTCTTAGTCAAACAACTATCTAAACCACATGCAGTATTCTCTGATCCATTTTTTCCCTCTTTTGTATTTTCTCTGAATCCCTCATCATTTTTTTTCAATGAACAATGATGCATCTACAGTCCGTCTTATTCATCTTCTTTTTCTTGACAAAGTGTAGGCAAATACATAGGATATTTTCCTACCCCTTTGCATCTTTCCAGAACATCTCAATCTTTTCTTTTCTAGAGGTCAAAGAGAGAGAGAGAGAGAGAGAGAGAGAGAGAGAGAGAGAGAGAGAGAGAGAGAGAGAGAGAGAGTGAGAGAGGGAGAGGGAGGGAGAGAGAGAGGGAGAGGGAGGGAGGGAGGGAGAGAGAGAGAGGGAGAGGGAGAGAGAACCAGAAACACATAGACTTTTACCTTCCAAACTTGCATGAGGAATCTGATCCAATGTATATCAAGCGCCCATACAAGCAAATTGAATTGATTAGGGTGGAGGTTAACTTTGGTTCCTTATTCTGGAAGTATGGGTGTTACAGACGTGTTGATTTACTTTTGACATTTTCATTCAATACAAACTGAATAACAACAACTCAGAATGGTGTTGGAATATGGTTAGGTGATATTGTTCTAAAAAAAAGTTCATTGTCTGCAACTGACTCTGTTTGACTCAATAAAAAAATTTAAGATGACATACTGAAACTTAAAACAAAACACAATATATGTGACTACCTGCCCCAGACTTAAACAACATTGTCCCCATTGTTATTCAGCCTAAGCTTGGCGAATGAGAATAAAGATATAAAATATTTGCCAGTTTATCATATGAAAAATCCGTACCTCACTGCCTCGAGTGTAGATCAACAAACACGCATTGGTGTCGATCGACACCTTTAAGAAATAATTAATTTGATCTCAAGTTGACGTGTCAGGTAGCCTAATTATTGGTATAGGTCAGCATAGTTAGCCCTATTAGACACTTAAACGGACATTATTCACAAGATATAAAATATTCTCAAAATCTAGCAAAATAAAATAAATAAGTTCAAACATAAATCCAAATAAACTGAAAAATAAAGACATAAGTAACAAAGGATCAAACATATACGACTACTCCTCACCGGTATCCTGATCCTCGTCATCCCTTGATATGCATGAAGGCCCTGGTGCAGCTGACGAGGATCTCGATCTGTCACGAGGGCCTACTCATGCATTAGCAACTCGACACTCTGACCCAGATGGCCTGAAGAGCGTTACCCAGGATGCGCTGAAAAACACCCCGGTCCATGATGGGTATCTCTGGGATGTGAGGGAAATCGTGAAAAGGAGTGGCCAGGTGAGAAGGAGCGGTTCGATGAGAAGGAGCAGCTGGAGCGGCTGAGGTGCAGCAGCTCTCGGTGCAGCTCGTCTACGAGGTCTTTTGGACGGGTTTTGCAGGAGGTGTGGGTCCAGATCAAACTCGAGTCTAGCAAGGTCACCCTCGAAATCTGTAAGTGTCCGCTGAGGCTACTCTATCAACCGTAGCCGCTCAGTATCGACAAAGGACCAATAACGACCGTCCTTCAGCCGTAGCCCCTCAGTATCGACAAAGGACCAATAACGACAGTCCTTCAGCCATTGTGCACTCGTCAAAAAAGGACCAATAACGACCGTCCTATCAACCGTAGCCCCTCAGTATCGACAAAGGACCAATAACGACCGTCCTTCAACCGTAGCCCCTCAGTATCCACAAATGACCAATAAAGACCGTCCTTCAGCCATTGTGCACTCGTTGAGTGCGCCTCATCCATGAAGATTCTGTCACGAATGACAGTAGTTTTCTAAGACCCGACCTGTCTATCTAAGCCACGGTTAAAGGACTACATCGCTCGGACCATCAAATGGACGAACCTCTCGAGTTTTAACCCTTCTTCTATATTTTTTCCTTAAGGCGAGGATTTACTTAGACCTTAGTTAAGAACCTTTCTAGTATTTCATAGCTTAGATTATTTGTACTTATACGAAGCGGAATAGTCTTATTTAACATTTGATCTAAACCCAATCAACACTTCTACGGTCTAATTGTCCATGCCTTGGTTAGTTACCATAACTACCATTCGGCTTATAGATCAATCCTCCACACTGTTCAAGTCTTGCAATTCCAAGGTTCCATTCCCCTAGACCAGTCTATCTAGATCTATGCAAGTATTGCAAGATTTTACTTTGCCACACCCACAAAGCTTGTTAGCTTATCGGCCCTTCATTGAACTGTATCGTCCTTGCTTATCTACTGATCCAAGACCATTCCCTGGTCTTCTTTAAGATCCATGTCGCATCCCCGATTCTGGAAAGGACTGGCTGGATAGACTTTGGGACGAGTGAACGAGCAATCTGGTCAAGGGACTTCAAGGTAAGCATCCCAAGGTCTGGATAGAAGGTAAAGTGATGTAGGAGCTTCACATAAGGACTAGATATACCAATAAAAATGTGGCTGTCTTGATTCAGATCATGAGAGATTATTATGAATAAGATATGCTGAAAGAATGATCAGAAATGATCATGAGTGATTAGATGAGGTTAAGAATAGACCAAGGGACTTAGCCACATGGACTAGGCTAAAGGAAAGGATGTGGAAGAGCTGTAGTAGCTGAGTTACCAGCTGAACACTCGCTGACCACCTCACACCAGCTGAACACCAGCAAAACACAAGCTGAACACTCACTAACCTGTTCACACTAGCTGGACACGGTGAATCGCAGATGGGCATAGCGAGATGGATGCTCGGCCTGCTAGGTGAAGCTCAGATGGAGCTCAAGTAGAGTGGTGAAGCTTGATCAGCTGGATGAACTAGCTCACTCAGCTGGGGCAGTTGGAGGTCAGCTCAACTCAACTGGACAGAGTGTTGGGCTGTTGGACCCTTGGGCTGGGTCCGAGTGGTGGTTGGGCCGGTTGGTCAACCATAGTTGGATTTGGATCGGCGAGGGCTTTTGGTCAGACCATGGGTTTAGGCAATCGAACTAGGCCCAAGTTTGGCCTTATTAGGGGCAGTTATTGGCCGAGTGGGTGCGAGTTGCACAAGCACCCATTTATCCATAAAATTGCGCCCTTACGCATGAGGGAAGGTGGGCGAGCCTTCTCTCTATAAGTACCATGCTTTGGGAACAATTTTGGTAACCAAATTCCTTAGGGAAAGAGTACACAGAGATTGAGAGAAATATGGGGAAGAGAAAGGAAGAGCCATCATACAAGACAAGGGCGGATGGGATTGTGGTTTTATCCCGATGAGAGTTCAATCGTGACCATAGCCGATTCGGGTGATGATGTGATCATGGGCGAGATCACGTCTGGATCTTAATAACAAGGACTGAGCACGGATGACATGAGTTAGTCGGCATGTTGCAGAATGGTTGAGAGCCTTCCATGGTTGAACATAACCAAGTCCTATCTAGGGTTGATCTTCTTGTCATAGATCCGACTCATGAAGGAATCTACAAGGCCATGTATGAAATGTTACTTCCAGATAAGGAACTATGAAGGGAGTAAAGGATCTGATATGTGGAAGTATGGATCGGATCATTGTTTTCATGACTCGTCCATATGAGACGGCAGTTTGTTCCTATGCATCGATTAGAGTAATGACGGGTTCTAAATTGTCTTTAATTCTATAATGGGGGGGGGGGGGGGGGGGGGATCATGGATCCGTCTCATAGATGGGCGGTTACTTTGGATGGTTTACTTATGGTAGTTTCTGGACTTACGAGATAAAATCTTCCACCTAAGGAATATGTATGGAAAGCCAAAGATCCAAGTCATGAAAAGATCGGTTAGAGCACGGTCTGCATGACTTGTCTGTGTAAGTTTTGCATCAGATATGATGCATCGGTTGTCGGTAATTAGACCAAATTGTCCATGGTGTTGACATTTCGAGTAAGGCTGGACTATCAATCACTGTCTAGGATGGTTAGATGGATGGTTCTATGGATGGCCAGGCCAAGCGGTACAAGTAATCTATCAATTAGATGTCATCAATTAAAATGTATGCTTTGGTTCTGTCACCATGGAGAAGGCTGGACAATAACCTCGGTTGCAGTCTAAGTATTAGAGCAATAAAGAAGGCTAGGTATGGACTGATCAGGTCCGAGTATTGTCAGCCATTTCCCATGGATAAGGGGTCAAACTAAAAGATGGACTGATGGTGATGATGATCGCCAATAAAGCAAAATATGCTAGGATGATGTTTAAGTCAAGAAGAACTGTACACACATCTCCCTAGATTATGTAGACTTCTCTAAAGGCTATTTAGTCTTTGGGGATGGTTGGTTGAATGACTAAGTACCGAAAGGAATGGTTCAGTACATGAACCAAGATAATAATCAGAGAAGGACTTATTGAATTGTTCAAATCGAACCAAGATAATAATCAAACAAGTTATGTGAATGTGGCAAAAGTAAGATCGAGTAATACTGGTACATATCTAGATAGGATGGTTTAGGGGAATGGAAACTCGGGTATGTATCACCTGAACTGTGTCAGGGATCGATCTATAAGCTGAAGGTTAGCTAAGTAAACTAACCATGGCTTAGAAGATTAGACTGGATGAGTACTTGATTGGATTAGACCAAGGATTAATAAGAGATATTTCGCTGCGTCTAGGTACAAATGATATAAACTATGAAATTACAAAGGAAGTCATTAGCTAAGGTCTAGAATAAGCCACAACCAAAGGACGAGATTAAACATGAAGGACAAAAAATTTAAAGGTCCGGTCAGTAAAATGGCTTGAATGACGAAAGACTTCGACCACGGCTTAGACAGGCGGGTTGGGGCCCTTCAATCCATATCTTGCAACCTGAGAGAAGTCTTCAAACGATTAGTGATATGCATTTGGCTATAGTACCAAGTCCACCTTTCGGACCAACATGCCCAAAGAATCCTAAGTTAATCAACCAACCACCCCACATGACTTGGATCCGATGAGTCTTCACTCATATCTTACTGGTCGTGGATCTGTATCCCAATCAAGCCGATCAGTTATTTTCAACCGATGTATCCTCTGATCAAGTTAGTACAAACTACTCGCCCCATTATCCCTGGATCATTTCCAATAGTACTCAACTCTAATCAGTCCATATTCAGCCTTCCTTGTTCACCTACATGACCTCAATTATCCTAGTGTTAGGCCATCTATCCTTTTTATTATATTGACTTTACCACCATTGCCATCATGTGGTTCACGCCCGACACATTGACACCCGTCCGATCACGACCAGTTCGTACCTCCTCGGTCCCAAACCCTTCCCACCCCTTTGGTCCCAAACCATTCACACGTCTTCGATACCACACCATTCGCACCTCTTCGGTACTGAACCATTCACTCCTCTTCAGTCCCAAATCATTCACATCTCTTCGATACCAAACCATTTGGCACCTCTTCGGTCCCGAACCATTCACACATATTTGGTCCTGAAACATTGGTACCTCTTGGATTATGAGATGATCGCATCCCTTGGATCATGAAATTATCACATCCCTTGGATCACAATACACTCGCACCTCTTGGATCACAAACCATTACACCCCTTCGAGTCGCGCCTATCATGACCAGCCCATTAGCCATGGTTGCAATCATAGTAACCAACCATGATGTCATGGTCTAGGAAGTGGTGCCATGGCTAACTAACACATTCCACACACACACACACACATATATATATATATATATCATATGATCATAATAAAGATAAAAAGACAGAGATAGTAACCGCTTACAACTGGTTTAGCCCTTGTCTATTGGTCCATCCAGACCTCGGGTAACCACCCTTGGACCATGGGCCTCTTGCGCCCATATACTCCATGACTCGGCATTACTCTTTGCCTTAGTGAATCTCATAATCCACGGCCTTTTATGCCTCAAGCTATACTGACAATGAACCAGATTGTTTTCCCTCAAGGCTTGAATCCCGGATTGTTGGCTTAGGGCTTGGATCCTTGATCCTCTCTCTTTGGAGTATCTTTACCCCTTCAGACGTGCATCCATGATCTGGGACTGGATTAATTGATCCCTGGTCGTCCTCCTATATATAGGAATCCAAAGGTGTCCTTTTGCTCATGCGAAAGGACACATGTCTCCAGGGCATCCTTTCAGGAACAATCTTGGCCATCTATTTCATCAACGGTTCAGATCGCACATGTTGGCCATGAGGTTACCAACCGCCCCTGATCTGCCCCAGCTTCCACCTACAGTGTCAGACTACCCAGCTAGGTCAGTAGCCAACTAGCTTGGTCAGGTAGGTTAAGCTGACCGCCAGCTCAGCTAATAGTTCAACTAGTGTAATATGATCAGTGAGTGTGCAGCTGGTATAGTGAACATCTTAGCTACTCCATCTATTTCAGTGGGTATTTCAGCTACTCCAGCTTATCCAGATCGTCCTCTTTAATTCATTCCATCCGCCTAAACTTCATGGTCCGATTCCCGAGCATGACTAAGGTTTCCTAGTTGTTCCTTTAATCATAACCTGTTCATGACCATTTTCCCAGGACATGAACCAAGCTATACATGTTTTACCTAAAAAAATAACCCCTATGTGAAGTTCTAGGAACGGGGATATAAAAAGTCTCCCTCATTTAAGAGAAATTCGTCCTCGAATTCGGTGGTAGTCAGAACTTCTATCCTGACTAGTTTCCCAACCAAACTTAATCTTATTACGGGCATGAAACAGACTTGATTGTTTTCTTTAACCAAATCAACTGCATCTTGATCCTGATCTTTGTCACTGATCATAACTTTGTTTAGCATATCAACAATTCTCCCCTACTGGGACAGAACATATCTGAATCCTAACCAAGTGGCTTAACGAATAGGTCACCCATACCTGACTATTTATCCATAGCCACGGGTTCATCATGACACATATTCCATTGAACTTGAAATCACTTCCTAGGACAATCTTGTGGCACCTGACCCAACCTTTCAAGTTGAGGTCTACGCATCCATCAAGTATATGTCGCCTCTTTGAGTTTGTCCTTCTTAGACTTTACTGTCTCTTTGATCATAGTGTTGCTGGACATGATCTTGTAAACGAGAGGAGATGGTGACGAGAGGGAAAAAGTGGTTGCCCGAGAATGATCGCCTGAGGATGATGAGATAGTGAGAGACAATCGTCGCCCGAGAGTGATCGTCCAAGAGTGATCGCCCGAGACTGATCACCCTAGACTTATCGCCCGAGGAGAGGGTGAGATTGATCTCCTGACAGTGGTGAGATAGTTAGAGAGAGAGTGGTCACCCAAGGGCGACAAGAGAGTGAGCGTGGTCGGCCGATGGTGATGAGAGAGTGAGCGCGGTCGCCATGAGGCGACGAGATAGGGAGACAAGATCTAGTGGACATGAGTAACGAGAATTTGAGCTGGTCTTGTTTCCCGTTTGTGACAAGGGGATGAGATGAACAGGACCAAGTTGTGCTCGGATATGGATTTTTCTCGTTTTTTTTACATGGAAGAGAAAAGTCATTCCTGTGGTAATTTTAGAACATTAATTCCATCGTAATCAATTTTGACCCCAAAAGTTAGCTC
Organism: Moricandia moricandioides; assembly: GCA_905132885.1. Taxonomy (NCBI): domain Eukaryota; kingdom Viridiplantae; phylum Streptophyta; class Magnoliopsida; order Brassicales; family Brassicaceae; genus Moricandia; species Moricandia moricandioides. The sequence continues at coordinate 88,105 of CAJHQQ010000246.1, forward strand.
TCCATCTTGTGAGAATTGTTGTGATGTTCTCATGAGGTGTTAGGTGTGTTAGGTAAGTTAGGCATAATTAATGGCTGAAAGTCTGAGGGTGAACATTAAATTTCTTTCTCTATAAATATGTGGAATAAGTTTTCAAATTCGTTACTTGGTCACTTCCACAAAAACTTTCCTCCCAAGAATGGAATTTGATAAGATTGGGTTTGCGCCTTGTGAAGGCTACCTACGTACCCTTGTCGAAGGGATAAAGCCTCTCGTAGTTCCTCTTGGATTTAAGATTCTTACGACCTATTTCCAGTGAGACTTTTAGGGTCTAGTTGTGTGTCGTGTAGGGATTATCAAGCTTGTTGCTGTGTATGGCATTTTGTACTGGAATTTTGTCGGCCTCGAGACTAGCCTTGTAGGTTGTTTGTTTTGGATTTATGAAGTCATGGGGTGTCTCATTTTAAAAACGTATAGAGTAGCCATATGCGAACAGGAGAGAAAGAATGTGAGTTGTCATCTCATTTTTGATGCTCAGCGGATCGTGATACTTGCTATTGCTTAAGATGAGCATATCCGATGGCTTGTGTTCGAGAGGTCTCATAAACGCACAAATATCGATGAAGAGACATGTTTTGGAATCTCGTATCGGTTCGATACTATGCCTTGAGATGTTTAAGACCAGTATGCTGGGTTTAGGGAAAGACCTAGGCCTAGTAACGGTTTAGGGTTTTCGATGACTGGTTCGGCGTACGTTACACATTTCATTTTCGATCTGATTCTGTCTCAATATTTAAGTCTGCGATAAGTTCTCGGCTTACATGACTTGCACTGATCGGGAACTGAACAGCGCTTCAAAGAAAATTTTGATGTCGTCTGGAAGTGCTGACCAAAATTTCAGATTTTTTTATAGCGCGCTATTATCCTTGTGTCGGATGTCTGAGAGTTTTCTCTATGGGAGGAGATTTCTTAGTCTGTTTGATGTTTAGAGTTTATTTTGATCAGCAACAAACATGATGGTAGATGTTACCGTTTTGAGTCTTCGCGAAGGATTGGTGTTTGAGAAGATGTTAGTGTGTATGACTGTTTAATCTTCAAAGATAGTGTTTTTAGTGAGAAAGGTATTTCTGTCAAAAACGGTTCTTCAGGCGTCTGCGACGTCTTGCAATACTGAAGATTGGTTTTTCTTTCATATGCCGCATTTCGCGCTTGAAATGTTCGCGGGCTTGAAGATGTTTTGCAGTGTCGTAAGGGTTTTGTTTTAACCTTATTTCAGAGAAACGTTTTGGTTTGTTTGCGGATGTTCGCAGCCAAAACTTTTGTTTCTGTTTGGATGTTAAATTGTTTCATTTGTGATCAAGGAATTAGGACCAAAGGGCCGCGTAAATTTATCCTTGGGAGGAAGCATATTCCTTCACTGTGCTTTGTGAAGAGTTGGCCTTCCGAGATTTAATTCGAGTATTTTTTGTGGATGTTTCGTAGAGCTCTAGGAGCTTTGCTAAAACTGTTTCCTTACATGCCATGTTTCATGGGTAAAATGTTACGGGCTTAGATTGAATAGTGGAGTATATAGAAATTAATAGATTTTCGACAAGTTCAAGTTTTTTGTTAACCATTTGGTTGGTAGGACTGAGTTTTGTTATAGAGACTTTATTTTATGCTTTCCATTTCTGGGTTATACGACAATTATTTGTGTAATCGTCACTTGGCGTTTTTAGACGAATCGTGGATTTTTGTCTTGCCGTTGAGTGATTAGATGGAGCAGTGGTCGCTCAAATGTTTGGCTCGGCGTAAAGTCTGTGTTTGGCAAGATATCCAAGGACGTTGTAGGTCAGGGATTAGACTATGGCACTTTCTTATTAACATTAAGGTCATGTTAGTTTACGATTGTCCTTAAAGGGGATGCCGAATTCTGGTTCGAGCCTTTCCAGGAAGGCGTAGTTAGCCAAGGACAAAGGGTGTTCATCGAGATTGAGAGGTCAAGTATGTCTGATTTTTTTCCGTGTTAAGATGGCCGATGGTAGTAGAAAAAGATTTTCCACATTAGTTTTCAGTTATACGATGAATGTTTCGTATAAAGTTTCCTTTGGTCATATGAAAATTATTTTGTTTTTTTTGTCCGAGGATGACGAAGCCTAAGAGGCTATATACAGAACCCGTTCAGAGTCAGTTTCCGGATCATTTCCTACTCTGATGTAACCAAGGGAAGTGAAAGGCAGAAACTAGGGAGCAGTAGGGCTAAAGAATGAGATCTGTTAGATCGTAGTGCGAAGATATAAAGTTTAGATTGGTTTTCCATAGTCAGATCATACCACTTCGTTTTTTGTTATACAAAAACACTTCTTCGTAAAACCTGTTATGTTTATTTTCAAAAGTCGTTTTGTATGACTTGATCTGATTTTAAGAAGGGTTCTTCGTTTAAGTTTTAGAAGAAGGGCTTCTCATAGAACTAAATGGAGAGTGTTTCTCGCAGATTACTCATGCTTTTTTGGAGCTAGGATTAGGTTTTCCTCATTCGCGTTTTCTTATTGCAAAGTTATTTTTCATGATACCAATCTTGTTTTCCCACAGACTATTTCGTATAAAAATTTCTAGTTATACGGAAGTAATGGGTGACCGGTCTTGTGAAGATAGTTAATCGGCGCGAAGTATGGTGATGTCAAAGTAGCGATGTTTCTGCAGATTTTTCGGGGAAGTTTCTGCTTTGATTTTGATATTTGGTGAATGTTTCTAGGAGTAACTCATGAAGTTTTGCCGAAGGTTATTTTGTTACGATCTACTCGTGAAATGTTTTTGTAAGTTTATTGAGCAGAACAATTTGGTCAACCAGCAGTAAATCTAGTCAACGAGCGTGGATAAAGCGTTCCCTTTGTTGTGCTCACTGCTACTTGTGTTCTCGATTTTGCTTTGTCGCAAATGTTTTTGGTGCTTTTCGTGATTCACTTGGTTCGACAGAAACTGGGAGCAATGCTTTGATGTTTGAAGATTTTTTCTGTAATTTTTGACTGTTTAGGTATGCCGCTAGCGTTTACACAAATTTTAGACTGTCGTTTGCCTTTTAGACGATTTCGATGCATCATTTCATTGCCTAATTTCACAAGAGTATGCTTTGTCGAAAGGGTTTTCTTGATGCTGAGGCAAATAGTGTTTGAAGTATGGGAGTATATGAGTAGAGTAGACGTACCTACTCCCACCTTTCTTTTTAACAAAATAAAATGGCTGAACCGATAATTTCAAGGGTTGTGTATGTTTTTTCCTTCAAGGGATCGACATTCTGGGTCGATTTAAAGATGACATTGGAATTATGGTGTTTGATTGTTTTGAGGTTGACGACTTTGAATATGTTGGTTCTAAGAAAATAACTAGGAACAAGTCGGTTTTAAGATGACGTACGTGTATCTAGTTCTTTCTTTCTTTAGAAAGGGAGCTGAGTATGCTTGAATGTGTGGCGATCATTTCTCGGTTTTGCGAGAGTTTATATCTGTTTGCGAGATCTTAGTTTTCTCGAAGATTCAGGTTGGCCTCTTTTCCGTTTTGCTTGCTCATTTCCCCCTTCCTCTTCTCGTGTGTGTTCATCCCTTACGGATAGTAAGAATATTGCTTCTTCCTGGATTTTTCAACTTTTATGGACGCGTTTAGGCTGAAGTCTGTCTTGCGGTTCTGGTTCGGTGAACCATATTTTTCCGATCTGGGTTTCAGTGTCTGTATCGTTGGTTTAATTAAAACGAATAAGTACCTCATCGAAAGTATTTTTGCGTTTACGAGTAGCCAAGGATGACCAGGAGATGCCAAGGAAGACTCGTATGGTGATGAGGCTTTGGTGAGAGGTCATAGACGATGAGGTCGGAGAGAGGGGATGGTGATACCATGGGTAGAGAGCGAAGTTCACTTCCCAGATCTCGGTCCATATCTTTCCTTCTGCGAGAGTCTTTTTGTATGATCTTTGTTTGATTTTCCGAAGGTTGCCGAATCACTTTGAGTTTTATTTACAAGAGTCATTTCGTAAATGTTGTCAAATTTATTCTACGGATTTATTATGATAAAATACTACCTCGTTTAATTTTACGAACGATGTTCAGTAAAATATTGTCGAGTTTAATATTACGAAATCTGTGTTGTAATTATTCCGCAAAATTTTAGGAGTTTAACTTCACGAAAGCCATTTCGTAAAATGTTGTAGAGCGTAATTTTACGAAATTTGTTCTGTAAACATGTTTCCGAATTTGGCTGTATGAGGGCCGTTCTTCGGAAAACTCACGTTTGCGACTGTTTTGCAAATTTAGTTTATGGGTTTTAGTATGAGAGACTCTGGATGTGATGAGCTTAATTAATGCGATTAGACTTAATCAGAAATTTTCTCATTTCCATAAGATTGATTGAAGGTAGTTTTGAGTAGTTTTTCCAAAGTAAGCTTAGTAGAAAAATATCGAGAATTGCTGAATATGTTGCTACAGAAGCTACGCTTGAATTTTTCCAAAGTCTTTGGTTTCGAAAAACGTTTTAGCAGTGATGGATACGATCTCCCGTTTTGTTTTGTTTAGTCTTCGTCAGCCATTTTATGTTTCAAATGGTTTGATAAAAAATCAACTTTGTTTCTCCGAAGATACTCGGAAGAAGTAAAGCAGTGGGGATTATGTACCCGATTTCTTGTGCTTCCTTTTTTCAGAGAATAATCTATAGTTTCTCCGCGTTTCAGAGAGAGAAAGTTTATTTTTCCAAAATGTTTTTGGAAAATTCCTTTAGGTCGAAACCCTTACGCGTTGAGATTTCTGCAAACTTGATAATGAGAATTATCTTACAGTGTGGGATAGATTCTATCGTTGCCCTTCCTGTTTATACAAATAAATCGCGAGCTCGTTTTGTTGCTCTTTTTGTGGCGAAAGGTTGCGACAAGGTTTTTGATTTTCTGAGAACTGCGGCGTTTGCGTAAGCGTTGGCCATAAGAGAAGTCACTGCTGGAGTTGTTTCACCAGCGTTATTGTGAGCTGTGAGTTTTTCTTTCATATTTCAAAACGTCGTTTCGATCAAGCGTTTTTCGGCCTTGAGTTAGAGTAATTCCCTCCCTCCTTCTAGCACTAATCTGTGGAAACCAAAATTTGCACTGTCAATTTCCGTGATCGGAGGAAAGTGAAGAATACCTTACTTTCCTTGAGGTCTGGATTCTCTATGAAAGCCAAGGACAAGTGACCAAATAAGCACGAAAAATATAAAAAGATAACAAAATAAATTTAAAAAAGTAGATCTTTATTTCAAATTCGTGTAAGAGTGCTGCGATCATTACAACAAATTATAAAAGCTTCCGTCGCCAGATCCATTGGCGAGTTTTCTTGTTCTAGCCACCTAAACCTCAAACCTAGTTGAGTCGCAGCTCGATAACTATAGATGAAAAAGATACGAAAAAGTTTTTGATTAATTTTGGGCTGAACCTTATGAAAGGCTGCCTACGTAGCACGTTCGAGGATCAAGCCGAACGTAGTTAAGTGAAAAGAGTGAAACAAGAGATCGAACTGCCTGTGCGAGTTTTTCTAGGAGTTTAGTGCTAGTCATAGAAATCGAGCTTGTCGAGAATATGCCTAAGGTTTCTAAGTGCAGAGAGTTCTAAGAGCTTAAAATTGTCCTTTTGATCCTTGCCTTTTCTCTCCTTATATATGCCTCCAAGGTCGGTGAGCCTACCCTTTTTTCCCTTGAGTCGAGTTTATCTCTTCGCAGAAGTTTTCCTTATTTTCTTGATCTTCATGTGTATCTTCGGAAATTTAACATTTATCTTCTTTTCCATTTATCTTCTGAGGTTAGTAGGTAAGCCGTCATTGTAATCGGTCTCATTCTCGTCTAAAATCGTAAATGGGCGCTTTGTTGCATCTTAGACCTTTTCAAGCTGTTTTATGACTCAAGCTTTTTTTTATGTTTTCCTTCGAAGAAATCGCTTTTCATACGATGTTAGTTTCCATATCGTTGGTTCTGAGAAATAATAAAACTATTCGTATAGTAGAGATAACAGGGTGTTGAGTTTATCATTATCATTTTATACGATTGCTTTAAAGTTCTTACGAGAAAACTTGTTCTTGATAGTTTCCTCATAAGATTTCAACGGTGACCGATCGATACAAAACAAGAGACAGTTTGGTCAAGACTCGAAATAGAGAGTTGTGGGGACGAGAAGAGAAAAGGCCGTGTGACATCGAATGATGGCAACGAGAAGAGATGGAGTGGTTACCAGATGGAAACATGAGGGAGAGAGTGGTCGCCCGAGTGAGATGAGAGAGTGGTTGTGACACCCCTGATCATAAATGACCGGAAATGACACGGTCGATTCTCCCCGAAATCTGATCCAAGGTTCCCGGAATACTTTTAAGTTCCTTAGACTAGCAATCAGAAAACACCAACGTTCCCATTGGAAATTGCTGGAGGCTTTTCAACCCGATTGAGGAAATACCGAATAGTTGGTTCGTCCGGACAAGGACTACTATCATATGGAACCCATACTTTAAAAAACATTCTTTATCAATTATATATTTATTCAATCAAAGGCATCTTACACAAATATTAAATATTAACCTCGAGGTTTTTGGAAAAACAATATTTATACATAAGATTGATTAAAACTACTTTGCAAGGATAATAAAACTACTGCTGGCTAATGTTGTTCCTTTCCGTCCTAAAGTAAGGTCTCCCATCTACTGGTTACCTGCATCACAAATAAGTCATGAGTAAGTAGTTTACTCAGTGAGTCTAATGCCGCACCCCAACACATATCAATAGTATCCCGAGCAGTTAACTCCATTCGTATGCATTGGAAATGTATTCCATAACTATTATAAATATACATATAAGGCCTATCATTCCATCGATGTTAATCTTATCTTAAATATCACCTCCATGTTACCCGCCATTCAGTCATATATACATACAATATATATACTAGACCCGATAAACTACAAAGGCTAACCGAGCATAGTGAGTTAGCATTACCATTGTCCTCGAAGGTCCTTATGAACATTCGAGACTCCATCGTCATGCATTACATGACGTCCAGGGTGCTACCCCATCATCCTATCTTCATGACCTTGATCCATTTGCACAACCAAGTGACGGTAATGCAGGGACTTTAGGGAGAGTGAATATTATTAGACTTCACATGATTCATATTCATATACTTAATAGTATACATATATCTTAGTACTTGAGAAAAAGTACTAAAGCTCAGGATAAACCTCGAAGACTAATTCATATTAATCCTTAAGTGTTTACACAAGTTACACAAGGTAAACACTTTATATTTCATTATAGATTAAAAGACTTTGCTCATCAACAATATTAAGTATGCTATCAAGTAATACTCATTCATAACTCATCAACATCTATCTAGACTAACCTTTGATTCCATGAGATTGGCTAAAGAAGACTAGACTCAAGCTCAACTAGTAACATTCCACTTCACTCCTGATTCAGAACGTGTGGATACACGATCAGTCAGGTCGATTCAAACAGAAACTCAACTCAGCTTAGTTCAAAGCAGTTCAGTTCGGTTCAAGGATAATTTAGTTCAGCTAGGCCATTTAAAAATATCTAAGCGAAATAAATGAACCAAGATCAATCCATATAAGGGCTTAAGAAACTAATCTGGACAGGAAGCTTGACAAATCAGTCCACTGGTTCCAAACAAAATTTCTTTGAACTAGTAACTAGGGCTTACCGATTTCCTCAAGATTTAAGATGAACTTGGTTGATATGAATTTCATGCTTAACACACGTCTAACCTGATCAGTAGAATATATCCATGTTAGGATCAAGATAAGAAACAAAACAACTCTTTAGGGTCACTTTACATGGACTGAAGCATAACTAAAACTGATCTCATCAAACCTATAAACTCTTGCCGATTCAAATAACCAACCTTCTGAACTTTTCTGGTACACAACTTACAGTATAAGCCACGACCAACCTAATCATTACCATATCAAGCCAAGGACAGATTCATTCAGAAAAAAATCTCAAGTGTAGCTAAACCAACAGAACTGCTCACAGAAAACTGATCCACACACATCTTACCGATAAAAATCAAAGGCTGAAGAACATGGTGATTATCAACTTCAGGATGCCAACAATTGACCTCTTAAGCAAACCAAAACTCACTGGTTAAAGTTAGAAGAGGGTGAGAAAGGGTCGTCCAAACTCACTTCTCTTCTCTGAATTTTTCATGGATTTTTCTAACAAAATTTTCTCTCTTTCTCTCTTAATTTTTCTGTCTTGTTTCTGAGATGAATGAGCTCGACCAGGAAGAGTACAAGGTAATAAATGACATGGGAAACAGCAGGAGAGGAAAAAAGTTTCAGTTCAGAATGAGACATGTGGTGAGCTGAATCACACTTTCCCTCCCATGAAGTAAGGGCATTTCCTTCACATGAAGAAACTTCAAGCAGTTGTGCAACTCTTAAGACTTTTAGTGTAGCAAGAAGGCAGGAAGGTTCAAGTCACATGTCCAGGTCAGGAAGGAAGCAAGCAGCCAGGCAGCACATGACATGCACATGACTTGCAAGCAGCTGAAAGTATTCAAGACCAGTTTTCGATCAAATGTTTTCTATCCATTGGTTCTCGTCTTGCTTTTAGATAAAATCTTCGAGGTTATTTATAAATCGACCATAGTTATTAATATTTGATCAAAACTATCAAGGGAAGGCCTTTCAGCCTCATGACAGTCCCGTCGAGACAGGAATTCACCGGGTCGATTTTATTTTATTTCTGGTCGAACCAACTTAAAACTGGTCGAGCGAGATTTTTCTGGACCAAATTCCAATCTGGTCATGTGGGTTATTACATTCTTCCCCCCTAAAAAGAATTCGTCCTTGAATTCTCAAAAAATACAAGTGGACACTTTAATGGACATCTGTGGTATTTCAGAAGAGTTTTGGCTAATCATCTCTGAACTTATGTTACTCCTCCCATGTGACTATAACTTTCTGTCGCTTTCCCCAAATTACATGTACTTGAGAAATCTCGTTATTCTTCAATCTCTTTATACGACTGACGTGGGTGTGTTTTTATGTTTTAATAGGGTAATATTATCCTAAACAAACAAATGTCAAATTAACCCTTAATCCTAACACACAATACAATAATACTCTTGTCAAGAGAGATCAGGTGTACTTAGGGATCAAATCCGCAAAGAAAAATGACACATAATAGATTTCTTATTTCTAATGACTAAGCTAGGTAACTATATATATTGGTAAAAAGTAATCAGGTCAAGAAAATATTCCTTATTAGAAGGTATAGATACAATTTGGAAATATGCTAATAATGCAAATATGGAAATATATTAATAATGTAAATATGGAAATATGCTAATAATGTAAATATGAAAATATGCTAGTAATGTATATATGGAAATATGCTAGATTTAGGGTTTCGGGAAAGTGGATTATAGTAGATAGAAGTTAAAGGTATTTAATCATGGAACTCGAAATCTAATGTAAAAGACACCAGCTCTCGCATGGGCGCCTAATATTTGGACCAAGTCCAATGTCTCAGCTCACGCTTGTTGACACGAAATGACCGTCGATCGATGGCAATGATCCTGCGTCGATCGATGGTTTCTTGAATCAAGCGTTATGACCTAATTCGATAAGTTAACTAGATTGACTGAATCAACTCTCGTTTGTTTCTAGCAACCTAGCTCAACAAAATAGATTCCAGTAGTAGACCATGCTCTTGCTTGCGCCTAACTATCCTATTATCAGGGTTCTAGTTAGCTACTCTAGAAAACAAGAAATAAACACAATTTTATTAATAGATCTAATAATGACCTTAACAATTCTAATGTTTGGCTAATCCATAAGTACCATTGATAAACCCTAAACCTATTTGACAATTACTCAGACATAATAAAAGTAAGAATAATAATCTGAATAAATACATAGATAATATAATGGGGTTTCAAAGCACACTTAGAACACTTAGTACCCCTAGTACTAGTACAAAACAACACCCAAGCACTCACACAAAAGTAGCACACTTAGAACACTTAGTACCCCTACTACTAGTACAAAACAGCACACAAGCACTCACACAAAACTAGCACACTTAGAACACTTGGGTACTAGTACAAAAGAACACACAAGCACTCACACAAAACTATCACACTTAGCATGGTGCAATATATAAATTATAAATATAAAACCTTAATGTCTAGGTCAAAACTCGTCAAAGGGTAATCTTGTAATCTTGTGTCATGTCTCTAACTTGGGCTTGAAAGTTGGCTGTCTGCGAACTGGACATCAATCGATGGCAGATGTGCAACATCTATCGATCTAGGTCATATAACATCTGTCGACGGCTACGTTGTCTCGTCGATCGATGGTAATCTCGTACTTCAATTCTCTTCAATGAACAGCTGTGGATTATTCCTCTCCAAATGTTCCAAAAGCTCGAAGTATCTCCATATAACTCCAAAACGTACTTGGACCTGAAAAGACCTCAAAACATAGCCTAGACACACATAACAGACCCTAAATAGAGTCTATAACATGGTCTAAAACTGGTAATAAATATGCTATATCAACTCCCCCTAAACTTAACCTTTTGCTTGTCCTCAAGCAAACAAGCTTGTAAAAGATGTTTTGAAAAGCGAAGACTCACATATTGTCTAAGTATAACTGTCACCTTGCTTTATTGCAACCACATTCTATCTAGCCAATCACAGAGAAACTTTATACACCCTATTCTAGTACAACAACCAAATCCATTCTACCAACAACTTAGCAAATACTAGTCTGACTCGCCCCTCTACTGATTTCATTTCTTTTCATAAAATAAAATTGCAGGCTTTACCTTGGGAGTATCGATCAAGGGACACATGGACTCTTACCTCTGCAAGTATCTGAACACAGGCAGACTTCCATGATTCCTTTCCTCTCTCTCTTGTCACTTCTTCTCAGTCAATGTCTCCCTTCCTTTGAGGGTATCATTTTATTTTTTTTAATTGACTAAGATATTTGGATAGGCTTCCATGAATCAAGCGGTAATGGTTTTTGCCACCAGATCATGTTCACTTCTTTTTGACATTTTTATCTTTTTCTAAGATCATATGAATCAAGCTTTAATGGTTGTAGCCACCAAATCATGTTCGATTCCTTATTTAATCTGAAGGGAGAGAGAGGGGAATAGAAGAACACCGACTTTTATCTTCCAGACTTGCAGAAGGAATTTGATCCAATGAATACTAAATCCCAAAGCAAGGAAATAATGTCAGGATTAGTGTTGAAAATCAGCTTTGGTTCCTCCAAAATTTTAAAGCAAGTCTGATATAGTGGCATGATGATTCACTTTGGTATATCTAGTAATCTCTGCGAATAACCTTCTAAGAATGGTGCTTATAGCATGGTTAGTCAATAATAAATCTAGATCATAGTCTCCTTCTTGACTCAATAAAACTTTTAAAAAATACTTATATAGATATAAATAACACTTAAAAACAATCAAATAGGATTAGCAAACCTCCCCCAGACTTAAATTACACTATCCCCAATGTAATCCGCCCCAGATTGGTTAGAAAAATTAAATCATAAGTAATTAGCTTAAGTATATAACTCGATACCTCTCTCTGTAAGAGAGCGTCGATCGATGGTTGGGTATGGGTGTCGATCGATGCTAGACCTGTAAGTTCCTATTTCTTATAAAACTCAAAATAAAACACAATCTCAGTAATACCTCCCCCAGACATAAACAACACTATCGTTAGTGTTATACAGTCTGAGATTGGGGAAGAAATAAATCATAAGGACCAAATTTTAACAAGGAAAAACTGATACACCTGCTCGTTGAGGGTGACCGTCGATCGAAACAGTTAAGTGGCTACCGATCGATGCGATGGTTACTCCGTCGATCGGCAGTGATCAAGTGTCGGTCGATGCTCTATGCATATTGTCTTCCTCATTTTTTTAAATAATATTTGAAATTAAGAAATACAAAATTAGTAATAAATGAAGAATAAAAACTAATTAAAACTAACTAAACAGTGGGTTGCCTCCCACTCAACGCTTGGTTAGAGTCTTAAGCTCGACATTGTGAATGCTTAGACTAGAAAAGAGGTTGATCAACATTTGGAAAACAAGTGGCTACATCTTCGTTGCTCTTCTGAAACCATGTACCAATGAAGTTTCTGATTGCCTCATCTCCTCTGATTTTCTCGTTCTTTATGATCTCCTTAGTAACGTCTAGTTAAAGCATTCTTCTATGTAGATTTCCAATACTGCGTTGGAGCATTCTAAGTCTGGCAGCTTTAGTGTCTTACATTTCCACTAGTTGCTGAGAAACATCTTCTTTTATCAGGTACTGAGAAAAAGCAATATCAGAGAACCTTTCTTCTAGGTAGCATTCTTCTGCGAATTTCTGTCTGTCGAAGTTAGTATCGATCGATGGCAAGGTGTTGCTGTCGATCGATGTCACTCCATCCGGTTTAGTCGCATGCTGTCTCTGAAAATTATCCATGTCTTGCTTCATCTCGTCCATGCGTGTAGTCCAATTCGTGACGCATTTATCAATAGGATAGTAAACTTCATCAAGCCTCATATAGAATTCATCCGTTGACATCTTCTGAGCTTGGTAGATCACATGCACAATATCATCAATCTCTGCTTGCTTTATGTCTCCTGCTTCTGCTCCGTGTTGTCGATCGATGCTGGTGCCTATGCGTCGATTGATTGTTGTTGCGGTTGTCCAAAGAAATTTCTTGATTGTTCAGCTATGAGAAGGGCGTCTCCTACATATTTCTTTGATAGAGTTAGAATTCTCCCATAAAGACCTCGTTCCCGTCCTTCGACATCTCTGAAAATTCCAAACTCACCAGGTCTGAGATAACCAGCTTCTGTTTCTTCGGGTCCAAATGAAGGGTTTGGTTTATGTTTGATGTCGTTTGATGGCCAAGATATGTCGATTGTTAATGCTGGATTGCCTACTCTCACGTTCATTATCCAGCCAGGTTCATCCTCGTTATAATCTGAGTCATATTCTTTGTAGGCTTCACTGTATCCTTGGAATGCCCAATTGGTGTTGATCGATGGTTTATGGTTACTGTCGATCGATGCTCGATAATCAGACCGGTGCCCAAAAAGGTTTCCAGCTACATTAGCCATTGAAAGTATATTTTCTACATCCTCCTTCTTGACGTTTAGAATTCTGCCATCCATAGCTCTTGCGTGACCATCTGGATCTCTCATAATACCAAACTCATCTGGTTGTAGATAACCAGCTTTTCTTTCGTGTTCTTCTGCTGAATCATGTTCGGTTTCTTCTCCGTGTTCAGTATTGATCGACGGCGTATGGTTGCTGTCGATCGATGTCAATTTCCCTGGTTCATGGGAAACATGAAAAACTCCAGCCTCTTCCATAGTAAGTCCTCGGTACTCGATCAGCTCTTCTTCTCTGTAGCGTTCCTCGTATTGGAGGTAGGCTGGGCTGTAATTTTAATCAGCATGGTGGGTGTGGATCGGTTCTGGGGTATGGGTGTCGATCGATGTTGAAGGGTGGGTATCGAACGATTGCTGATGTGCAAGACTGTCGATTAATTCTAGAGGTTGGGTGTTCATCGATGCTCCATCTACCGATTCCTCATTACACTCGTAATCGCAGAAACATGTGGCCACAAGCTCTGCATCGTTACCCAATTTCGTGAGGGAAGGTTTATTCTTATAGATTTCATAATAAATATTATGATCAATCAAGGAAAGGCACAACCTGTTTGTCTTCATATCACAGATAGTTCCTACGGTGGCCATGAAAGCTCTTCCCAGTAACAAGGAAGAGTTCCAATTGATCTAGATGTCCATCACATGGAAATCTATCGGGACTATGACATCTTAAATTCGTAGTGGGAAATCTCTGCATATACCTCATGAGTCTACTCTAGAACAGTCCAGAAAGATGAAAGAATCATTGGAAGTCTGTATTCTGAGGTTTAACTTCTCTGCTATAGCTCTGGTTATGATGCTCACTGATGATCCGATGTCGCATAGGGCATTGGGAAATTTGTGGTTTTTGATCTGACATGGCACCACAAATATCTCAGGATCTCTTTTCTTCTTTAAAGTGATTATTGGCTCTCTCCTAGTATGATCATTGGCAGCTTTATTGTCTATGATAGGCCCTGATGAATTCCTCTTTGACTCTGGAGTTGTAGTATTCGTGACCTTTGGTCTATCACCTCCTATTGTCACATGGTACCATCGATCGATTGTGCGACCTCTGCGTCGAACGACGTGTGAAGATATCATGGATTCCGTCAAGTTAACAGGAACTATCGATCGATTCGTAGTGCCTTCTATCGATCGATGCTTTTGTGGTTTGATCAATGGACTCGGATTTCCTTTTTTCTGCGGCTCCTCTTTCTTCACTCCTACCCAAAAATCATCATCAATCATAACATTGACGTGATACTCTTGCCCAGTCTCTTCTTCTTCTTTGACCATAACTTCGTATTTTGTAAGGGTTTCACTCTTCTGTGTCATCTGACTTTCAAACTTTTCCATGCGGATGCTGATATATTTGATTTTTGTGTTTAGGTGCAGGTACAAGAAATCTAAATTGTCGTTGAAATCCACAATCATCTTTTGCTATTCCCTCAGTATCTTGTCAAACATAAATTAGATCCATGGTCTCCTGGTTGGTTTTGAAGTTTCTGCACTTCTGGTAGCTTGGGTATTAGCTTCTGTTAATGTATCAGGGATTATAGTCCCCTGATTGTCTATCCTTTTACCTGCTGCATTACGCAGATGACCGTTGAGGTCATGCATGTCTCCATTCTCATTCTGAACCACAATTATAGGCGTAACCATCTGAACTCGTCTATTATCGTTGTTCTATGTGGATGAGGTGCTACTGATCGATGCTATATGATAATTATCGGTTGATACTAGAGATCTGGTATTGGTCGATGGTTGAGTTATGATGCCGGTTGATGCTGTCCGTAAAGATGTATCGGTTGATGCTGAAGGTATGCTGTCGATCGATGCGTGTCATCTTTCTTTGCGGATCGTGCGTTCGAGTCTCTGTGGGTGAGACCACAATAAGTCCTGTCCTTTGTTGCTCCTTGTACTCTTTTCATGCATTTGAAAAACAAAAAAAGAAAAAGAAAAATCAGTAACCTTGAAAGTAACAAACCTAGACTAAGTCCTAGAAAGTAAATCTAATGGCGATTAATGTTCCCCGGCAACGGCGCCAAATTTGACGTGGCAGTGTTTTTATGTTTAATAGGGTAATAATATCCTAAACAAACAACTGTCAAAATAACCCTTAATCCCAACACACAATACAATAATACTCTTGTTAAGAGAGATCAGGTTTAGTACTTATGGATCAAATCCACAGAGAACAATGCCACACAATATATTTCTTATTTCTAAAGGCTAAGCTAAGTACATATATATATTGGTAGCAAGTAATCAGATCATGGAAATATTCCTTATTAGAAGGTATAGATGTAATATGGAAATTAGCTAATAATGCAAATATTGAAATATGCTAATAATGTAAATATGGAAATATGCCAATAATGTAAATATGGAAATATGCTAGATCTAGAGTTTCAGGCAAGTGGATTATAGTAGATAGAAGTTAAAGGTATTTAATCATGGAACTCAAAATCTAATGTAAAACATACCAGCTCTCGCATGTGTGCCTAATCTATTGACCAAGTCCAATGTCTCAGCTCTCGCTTTTTGACACGGAATGACCGTCGATCGATGGCAATGATCCTGCATCGATCGATCGTTTCTTGAATCAAGCGCTATGACCTAATTCGATAAGTTCACAAGATTGACTAAACAACTCTCGTTTGTTTCTAGCAACCTAGCTCAATAGAATAGATTCTGGTAGTAGAGCATGCTCTCGCTTGCACCTAACTATCCTATTATCAGGGTTCTAGTTAAGTACTCTAGAACACAAGCAATAAACACAATTCTATTAATAGATTTAATAATGACCTTAACAATTCTATTGTTTGGCTGATCCATCAGTACCATTGATAAACCCTAAACCTAGTTGACAATTACTCATGTTCAATTAATAATCTGAAAAAAAATACATAGATAAAATAATGGGGTTTCAAAGCACACTTAGAACACTTAGTACCCCTAGTACCAGTACAAAACAGCACACAAGCACTCACACAAAACTAGCACACTTAGAACACTTAGTACCCCTACTAGTAGTACAAAACAGCACACAAGCACTCACACAAAACTAGCACACTTAACATGGTGCAAAACATAAAGTATAAATATTAAACCCTAAAATCTAGGTCAAAACTCGTCCAAGGGTAATCTTTTAATCTTGTGTCATGTCTCTGACTTGGGCTTGAAAGTCGGCTATTTACGAACTGGACATCAATCGATGGCAGATGTGCAAAATCGATCGACCTTGGTCATGTAACATCGGTCGACGCCTACGATGAATCATCGATCGATGGTAATCTTGTACTTCAATTCTCTTCAATGATCAACTACAGATTATTCCTCTCCAAATGCTCCAAAAGCTCCAAGTATCTAGATATATCTCCAAAACGTACATTGACCTGTAAAGACCTCAAAACATAGCCTAGACACACATAACAGACCCTGAATAGAGTCTATAACATGGTCTAAAACTAGTAATAAATAGACTATATCAACGACGCTCGCCTATCCGCAAAGGACCTTCAAGATAGGTGAGGTTGGGTTGAAAGATTCTTTGGTCATTGTGGCTCGACCATATTTAGATCCGGAATATGCTTACACAACATCGATACATGAAATACCGGGTGCATGGGTATATCGGGTGGAAGTTCAAGTCGGTAGGCTATTTCTCCAACTCTAGTAATAATTTAGTACGACCAATGTAGTGGGTTGCAAATTATCCAACTTTCCCAGACCGATCCCTTCCTTTATGGGCAGCTACTTTCACGAAGACTAGATCATTCACTGCAAAGATGACTTCTCTTTTACCGTGGTCAGCATACTTGTTCTCACGGTCTTGGGCTTTCTTCATATTTTCTTGAGTTATCCTTACTTTCTCGGCAGCCTGATCTACTATCTCTGGACCAAGGATTCTTCGTTCCAACACACTGGTGTTCTACAAGGTCGACAATACAAAGCTTCGTACGGTGACATACCGATACTTGAATCTCAACAATTTCTAACTATGATAACAATTCATTACTGCAACATAACTCTCGTCAACTGCGGCTTACTTAATTCTTTTGACAGCCTCGAGTCTCTGAACACCATCACTTGTGAAATCCTTCTATCTACATTCCTCCCATATCAACAACATGGAAATGTGAAACGTTAGGTGATGTGCCATACTGAGGGTAACATCTCGGGTCTAATCAATGTCAACTTGATTAACCGTGCAGCAATCAAACAAGAACATGCACGATCAATCACACTAACATTATCCAAACCAAGGGTGCTTGAAGGGTCCCAACCCGGTTGCCTAAACCGCGGTCGATGTCCTTCGTCGTTCTGGCCACGTCCTGGCCGAAACTCTCTTTTATGACCCTTATTATTTAATTTCGCCTAAAGGCGAGGACTATCTTAGACCTTAGCATACTACCAAGTTAGTCATTTTCTAGCTTAGATCATATCTAACAATACACAGCAGAATATTCTTTATTAACCATATCTATTACTCATCTAGAACTTGTCCGGTCAAATTGTCTATGCCCTGGTCATTTCACTTATCACCAATCAGCTTATAATACAATCCTTCGGCAGTTCCAGTCACACTGATCCGAGGTTCCCTTTCCCTAAACCCTTCTACCAGCATCCTAGAAAGATACTAATCTATCCAAGTAATTTCTAGTTCATACCTTTGCCACATCCACATAGCTTGTTATCTCATCGGTTCAGCTGACCCAGCTGACTGAGGTAGTACATCCAGCTCATCGAGCTGATACACTTAAGCTGAGCTGAGACCGAGCTGTTCCCAGCTGACTGAGCTAGTACATCTAACTCATCGACCTAGTACACTTGAGCTGAGCTAACACTGAGTTGTTCCCTGCTGCTATGTACTCTTTCCAGCTCTTATACTCTTCGACCAGCTGCCTTGAACTTATTATCATCTTCTTATACATACCGGAACCTTTCTCTTTGGTACTTAGTCAGTCAACCAACCATCCCCACTGACCAAGTAACCATTGAGAAGTCTTCATTTGCTACAGACATCCATTGAGCCTCTTCTTGACTCATGCAATGTCCTATCTCCCTTTGTCCTATAGAATATGGTACCAAGTCCATCTTCTGGACTAAAAATGCTCATCGATCCTAAGTCAATCAACCAACCACCCCACATGGCTTGGATCCGATGAGACTACCCTCCTTCTTGACTGGCCATGGAAATAACATTCCCACAAGCCTAATCAGCCTTGTCTTCCTAGCCGATATATCTTTAACCAAGTTAGATCCGACCTTTTGATCCATAATCCAAGGATTAGGTCGTCCATACCTATCCATGACCAGAAGATACACGGCAGTAAGTTATCTCCCGACCATAACCGCTCATGGCAGTTACTCGAAGAAACTGCTCTCAGCAGTTATTCGACCCAACCACCCAGGAGTTATTCGGCCAAACCGCCCCAACAGTTATTCGGCCAAACTGCCCCAACAGTTATTCGTCCAACCGCCCCAGAAGTTATTTATCCAAACTGCCCCAGTAGTTATTCGGCCAAACTGCCCCATCAGTTATTCGGCCCAACTTCCTCGGCAGTTATCCGGCCAAACTACCCATCCCTGTCGATCAATTGCATATCCTCCAATGATTACCTATTGGAGGCGAGTCAAACCACCCATGAAACGGAATTCCTACATGGCTAGATCAAACTCGTGATATCAGACACAATCTCATCCCTCAATGGATCGTACCATGTCACCCTTGATCTCTCATGAACCGGCCTCCAATGAACAGTTACAAGGCTCGGCCTTGGATACTTCAATCTGCAGCATTCCTTCTCCTCCTTGGGTTATTCTGTGTCCGTGGCTGTGAAAGGAGGATTTAGGCGCGTGAGGGACATCCACAATCCCAACCGTAGCATGACCAAGATTTGCTTCCCCTTGATATTACAAATCGGGTCTCTCTTTTAAAAACCAGTCTCGGCCTTGGACAGTGCAGTCCGGCCTTCTCTCCTCTCCCCTGACCATTTGCGTGTATTATAAGGCTCTGGAGAAGGAATGGAGTGATGTAAACAATGATCAAAACCCATCAATGGGTCGTGCTTAACTTCCCCATTGATTGCCCACGAAACAGTTTCCTTCTTGCCTTCATGTGTGTCTTGGTTTTGGATTGTTGAATCCGACCATTACCATTTTATTTCTGTGTTTATTTTTTTTCAGGGTGTAGGAGGAAGCCTTGGCGTTTCTGCAAACCAATGGAATTTCCCCCCTTTTATAGGACAAAGGGCAGTTACCCTTCCAAGGGTTGCACCTTTTCGGTATCATTTATGGCCATTGATTTAATCAATGGTCCAGATCACACCCATTCGCCCCTGGTAGTTACCAGACGCCCCTGTACCTTCCCAACCACTCACCTAGAGTGTCAGTGTAATACCCCTGATCAGAAGTCCCAAGTCAACGAAAGTCAACGACCCAGGATCGACCAAGACTTGCTGTGGGATGGTACTAGAAGTGAAGAATAGAGGTTCAGTCGAAGCAAATTGGAGGTTGGTCGAGTAAAATCCAGAGTTGGTCGAGTAGGCAGAACCGGAGCTTCGATATGGTCGTGGTCGAGCACGGTGAATTTTAAAAGTCTTCAGATCGAGTAAGGATTGATCCTAAACATCATTATATGATATTCTAAGACATTTGGTCGAGTTAGAATGGAGTTGGACTGAGCCAAAATGGAAGATGGTCGATAGAGGTTCAGAGATGGTCTAGGCGAGAATCTAGCCGCGGGTGAAGATCGGAAAAGTGTATTTTCATTCCAAAATCATGGGAATCGATCAAGTATCAGCCTAGGAGTATTATGGAAGCTATCCAAAGACATTTTGAGTTTTTTGGTCAAGACAAAACAAGGTTGGTACCAAGGTGGTCCGGAGGAAGGCCGGATTAGCCGATATGGTCAAAATGAGCAAGCTAAGAGCCAAAGAAGCCAAATCGAGTTGTGCCATCATGGTTAAAGAGTTCAATGGAGTATTTGGAGCAATTCTTGAAGTTTTGGAAAAGGTTAACTTAGAGGTCAAAGTCAACAAAAGTCCGAAGAGAGAGAAAGTGCCTTATTGGCCCACATAGGCGTCTGGGTGGCCCAATAGGAGCATGCCACGTGTAGGGGACCAATTTCCTTCAAACCTGGAGTGGAAAGAGGATAAATTAAGGAGTCTAATGGTGGAAGAATCATGGCCAAAACACATTTAGAGAGAGAGAAATCATGAAGACACTTTTTAGACCCATAATGGGCCTTAAGTGATCATGGAAGTTTTGGGCAAAGGAATTCATCAAATTCCTTCAAACCTTTTCATCTAAAGTCCATAAGGAACCCAGGAAGTGTGCTGGAGTGGGCTGAACCCCAAGAATTTCAAGTTTAGAGATTAAAGGCCCATGAAGCCCAAAAACCCCCATTTTGCCAATTTTAAAAATAAGAGGAAGGGAGTATGGAAACATGTCAGGCACGCAAGTGAGTATTTATTGGTTCATAAGAATCACATGGAGGTCTAGGAAAGCTAGGGAAACAAGTCTATGGAGTAGATTTGGTATGTGTTCACCAAAGGAGCCATTTTGGAGCTAAAATGTGATGTGGTGGCAACCTGAGCTAAGAAGCGAATTTCGTACTGAGATTTTGTACACTGAACGTGGTCAGCAAGGTAGTAAACATTCTAGAAGATGGGACGTCTTGGAGCCGGATCAATGTATTTGCATGCATTCATGAATTCGGAGCTTAAAATGGTAACATGTGTCCCACCATGAATCTTGTGTTCACACACGGAATTTTGGCTATAAATAGGACCCTTATGCTTCATTTTTGAGAGTTTTTAACCCCTGAGCCTTTCTCTCTTAGTCGTGACCATAGATTCTTTTAGAGTGAGAAAGTGACCAAAACCGATAAATTTTCCCTAAGTATGTGAGATGAGTGTGGAGGCTCTTTGCGTGTGTTCTCCTTAACCTAGGAGGTGCTGTAGTGTGCTAGGAAGGGTGGTAAGAGTTTTGGTTGTGGTTAGAATCCGTTTCTCCCTTTTAGCCGTGAGCCCCTTTTTAACCGGTTTTGGTGTTAACCTTAGGTCTTTGGCTTTTGGAGGTCTTTGCGGCTTCTCAAGACCTTAGGTGGGTTCCCTTAGGGTGTGGGAGTGTTGTGTGTGACTAACCGTGTGTGTTTGCAGGTGGAGAGCTTGGGCCGTGAGGTTCCCGAGCCGGGACTAGCTATGCGGTTCCATGTGTGTGTGCGTGGGGAGTTGGTAAACCCCATGCAGGTGTTGTGTGTTTATGCTTAATTGCATTGTGAGTTAGGTTGATAGAATGGTGTGCTAAAAACGTGGATAGGTTGGTAGTACATGCACGCATTGAGTCGTGATCATCTAGATTTTTGTGAAGATGATATTGCTTAGGGTGTAGCAAGATTATCTAGATGTTTATATGCATGCGTTGAACCGCAAGAGATTGAGAGTGTCTCCCTCTTGTCGGGTGTGTTGTCGTTTTAGCATGCATGGTTTTGTTAAGGTGATAGATTCATGCATACATTGTGGTTGTGTAGTATGCGTGTGGTATTGGGGTTAGTGAGACTCTCTCTTACCCGTGTGTGTGTTAGACCGGTGAGGGTCTTGTTCCGGGTAGAGTCTTAGGTGTGTCTCGCTAGCTGGGTGTGGTGAGACTCTCTCTTACCCGTGTGTTGTGTTAGACCGGTGAGGGTCTTGTTCCGGGTAGAGTCTTAGGTGTGTCTCGCCAGCTTAGTGTGTTTTTGAGTGGGTGCGGGTCTAGACCAGGCTGCGTGTTGGTTAGAGGTGGAGCTCTCGCACGCTGTGTGTGTTTGGTTGTTTAGAGCCTTTGGTCTAGACTAGCACGAGTACTAGCGTGGTGATGGGTTGTTGCCCATCTGCACTAGGTCCGGATGCGTGTGGGTTGGGTTGTAGCCCTCACGTGTATTGTTGTGTGAGACACAACGGACTAGTGTGTGTGGTGTGTTGGATGTTAGCCTACCCTCCATGGTTCGTCAACGGAAAGTGGGTAGCTCCCATGGACGAACGCTACGGGACGCCGTGGCCCCGGAAGAGTGTGTGATCGGGAGTAGCCGATTTCCGGGAGAGGTCCAGGCCATGTGACTTGAGTGTTTGTGGTCGTGGAGTGGGGAGGGGACTAGGGCAACTCCACTAAGGGATTCCTGGACGAGATAGGCCGTCCGAAACGTGTGGTGTTTTATCTTTTTGTTTGAGTCTAGGCGTCGAGTCTAGATTGGGGGTTTTGGTGTCCTTGTCTCGGGGTGAGACTTGGCGTGTTAGTGCACTGGTGTGCACGGTCTAGTTTTGTGGCATTGCTGGCCGCTCTTGCATTGCATTGTAGAGTTGCATTATTGTTTGTTGCTTGAGCATGGGCTAAGGGGGGGATCGTTGTTGTTGTTTTGCTTTGGGAGCTCGCTGGGTAATTTATGATTACTCACTCCCCCTTTACTATGCAGGTAACCTTAGAAGGAAGGGCGTTGCGGGGTCAGAGGACGGTGCCAGGCGTAGTTTTGTGTTGTTGTTTGCAAGGACGAAGATGTTTCTGTTTACTTTGGTTTTACTGTTTATGGGTACCCTTTTTTTTTCGTGTTTTCACTTATGTTTTTATGCTTTCGCACTCTGAGGATAAGTCGAGTTCCCGAACTTTGTAAAATAAATAAAACTTATGTTTGTATATTAAAATCCCCGCTGTATGCTGATATTTAGTTTAGTCCGGACTTACACAACTCTCGACCAAGGTACGGGTTGGCCGACCTTAGGCCGAGGTCGAGAGGGGCGGGTTAAGTGGTTGGTTTGGTCGAGACTTTGGATTTGGTCTAAGGTTTTGGTCGAATCGATTGCTTTGCTCGCCAACTTGTGACGCTTCCGGGTCGTCTTGGGTTAGTCCGACCTAGGACGGTTCGGGGGTGTTACAGTCAGTCCATCCAAAAAAGTCAGTAACCAACCAGCTTGGTCAGCTAAGTTGAGCTGATCTCCAGCTCGGCCAACTAGCTCAGCTAGTGTGAGCTGACCAGTGAGTGTTCAACTAGTGTTCAGCTACTGTGAGCTGGTCAGTGAGTGTTCATCTGGTAAATCAGCTACTACAGCTTGCCCAGATGATGTTCACCTCGTCCGGCTAGTGTGAGCTGGTTAGTGATAACGTTATGCTGGTATGAGCTGACCATTGACTATCCAGCTAGTTTTCAGCTGTAACTCAGCTTCTACAGCTCGTCCAGCTCCTTTCCCTTAGCCAAATACATGTGGCTATGTCCCTTGGTCCATTCCTGACCTGACCTAATCGCTCATCATCATTTCCAATCATTCTTTCATCATATCTAGTTCATAATCATCTCTTTATGATATGAATCAAGACAAACACGGTTTTATTGAAATGTCTAGGGCTTATGTGAGGATCCTAGACCACTTTACTTTTTTATCCAGACCTTGGGACGCTTGCCCTGAGGTCTCTCGACCAAATTGCTCGTTCACTCGTCCAAGATCCAACCATCCTATCCTTTCAGGATCGGAGATGCTACAGTGCTACTCTAAAAAACACACACCCACCCATTCCCAAAAATAAATTCCCTTAAGCTTCTATGCACCTCTAATCTTCTGAACAACTCAATCTCTCTGATGTTTCCCATTGCCAAGTCTGGTACCATTGCTTTCTTATTTCTTTATTTTGTCGAGCAACTAAGGATCCAATAAGTCTGTCTATTCAAGCTCTATTCACCAATTGAGTACCCTTGTACACCAACTCCATACTTCTTGTATTGATATATCCTCTAATATCTTAACAACCTTGGCATTTTCATTTGCCTTATGGTCATACCTTTTCTTTCATTCATCTATCTCCCTCGGGGTTTACTTATCATATCCTTTCTAATCATCATGCTTAACTTCAGGTAGGAGTTAGATTCCTTCTCCCACGTCTCCTCTTACTGATTTTGTACATGGCATAGTTCCCATATTATTCTATGAAATTCTCTTCATTAAGTTTGTTTCAAGTTTTCCATAAATTCTCATTCTTCAATTGAGTTCCTAGAATACAAATGTGTAAGCCATCTTCATTTACTACATGCAATCTTGGAGACTCCATGTTCTCTCCTGGTAAGACAATAATGTTAAACATTCTGATTCAGCTTCATGATTATTAGTTCCTTCTCAATATCGACACCAAATTTCCCCATCCTCAAAGCAAAAGCAACTAAATTTTCTTTTCGTAGGAATTATTGAATCAGTGAACACTTGCATCCTTTCTCCATACTAAACGGATTGCAAAAATCTGATCTGCAATAGAACTTCAGTCAACTCTACCTCGTGATCCGATAATTTACCTTATCCTTCTTTAGCTCTCTTGATGCATAGACGATTACCCTATCTTCTTTCATCAGCATTCACCTAACCCAACACACGATACGTCCATGCAATAGTATATGGCTGGTTAGGCTCATGCAAATCTAAGATATGTGTAGACGTAGAGACTTCCCCTAGCTGATTGCTTACTTCATCAATCCTTTTCCTCCATTCCAAGGTAACACCATTCTCAGTCGATCATCTCAGCGGTTGATATGGTTTCTAACTCTTGAACAACCTTCTGATGGTAACTTGCCAATCCAAAGAACTTCGAATCTCAATAACAGAGATTGGACACGACCATTCTGTAATAGTAACGCTCTTTTCTAAATCTGCATAAACTCTTTGTTCTAATACTCACTTTCTTAAGAATCTAACTTCCAATTACCAGCAGCAACATTTACTACATCTTTAAGCGTCCATAGAACGTCCTTGAAATAAAACTGCACCTTGCGACCGATCTTAACCACTCTTCAATTCTAGAATTTGATACTTGACCCTGATGGTCACTTCCTTGAATTAACTATAGTCAAACATAACCGCAAACTCTAGTTCTTCTTCTTTATTTCTTACATGGGTACACTCCATGGAAAATAAAAACCAAACGAAATCTTTCTCCAAACAAATCTTCTATCTGCTACTTTGCTCGATTAGAACCACTTTCGCAGATGTCTAGGCTATTGCAGAGAATCCAAGTTCAGGATGACCATTGAATAGGTTACTTCTAGATATTGACAATCTTTCTAGTGCCTTAAATAGATCATTGAATTCTCTAATTATCGGATTGTCCTCAATACTCTTCTCCTTTTTATCTTCTACTTTCCCAATGATCAGAATAATGTAATACACTACTTCACCTTTTCCCAAAAGGAAGTCAGCTCTCCAGACTGATACAATTTATGCTCCAACACTTAAGTAGAATACCACTGCAAGGAACCGGTGACTGGTCTTCTCCCAAAGACTTCTTTCCTCAACAACTTCCTAATTGAGCTTGTTAACTAGATAGTCAATCTCACTCTAGATAAACACACAGCTCTAATGGAAGTACTAAGGAATGGGGATGGCATACAAAGGCATACCAAATTCTAAATGGCAGTCAGTAGTTCCACGAATAAGAACGGTATACTTGAATTAACCAAAGTGAATCCTCCCTAAAACAATGACACTATCCTGGAACTACATCTATGTGTTTTTCCCGAATTAAACATAATATGGGCGGAAAATTCCGTCCATAGAAAAGGTCTCTTACGACACCTTGATCACAATTCCACTTATTTATTTAATCATTCATATTTTTTTTTACAAAAATTAACACACCATACAATGGGATAAGAAGCAAACCTGTGATTGGACCTTTTATGTGTTTTCAGGGTCCAGGCAACTAAAAAGTGTAGGCTCTACCCAAATAGCCAAACACTTTGTTAGAGACTAATTGTAAGGAAGAGCGAACAGGTCCAACAACTGGTACCCTAGGTATATAGGTAAAAGGAATTGGGTAACTTCATGGACAAGGGTAGAATTAAATTCTTACTTTTCATAGGACGACGAAAGTGTGAATGACATAAGCGATCCAGGATTTATCCACTTGAACAATCATGACCATCCAGTCCTCGGTAGCCACAACCATAACAACTCAAGGTCTTTGGTCTTGAACTAATGAAAAGTCCAATTAAAATAATCTCCATCAACTTCCTTGATTCCTTACCTGAAACTGACCTTTGATCTGAAACTGATATCCTTTAGACTGTCTAAATGGCACGAAAAATCCTCCTTGGCAGTAATAGCTTTCTTAACTTACACGTAATACTATATTGTCTCCTCAAAGCTCTTAAGAACTACTATCTTTAGTGAATCAAATTGTTTGGGATAGATCCCCAATGAAGTCCTTATGAACTTTGACTCATCCTCCAAACCAAAATGGGTGAATAAGATTCATTGACCTCAACCTTCTGGCGGAAACATCTCACTGTGCTAACTCCATAAGTGGAATCTCCAATCGGTCACATGCTTTGGGTAGAAAACACTCCATCTTGAACTCTTAAGAGAAATCTGTCTAATTTGGACTAACATTCCCAAAATACTGCTTGACGCTTAACGACTAACTCACTGCATCCTTCTTGATATTTTCTCCTTCCATATCCTTCTTGCAATCCTCAAAACAATGGGACATGTCAGTCGTCTGCTCCCAATGTTGCATTTGAAATCTTCCTCAATCCAAAGTCCCCATCAAATGGTTTAGTCCTTCCTCAGTATCTTGTGGTCCGAACTTCTTTATCCTCTTCAAAACTTGAAGATTTCTTGTTGTAGTGGAGTGGTGCTAGTGCGTCCACCGTCTTGTACTATATTCAAACTATCTCCTCCACCACTCTAAGCTTGAAAAAAATGCTGAATCAATCATGCTTGTACGGCTCTGGTTCTGGTACATCTCAGCATAAGACGAAAAAAGTTAAGCAGCCAGAAAAAGAAGTCCATCTTGGTGATCATGAGCAGTCAAATCGCCCTAAACAAGATCATTCCAATATATACCTCTCTGAAATATATCCATACTAGAACCCAATAGCTTGGCAGGAAAAGCATGTCGATACCAAGCCCAAGCGTGACTAGTTCAATATCGGAAAATACTATCGACTCCGTTGAGCTTGTCTTTGTGCATCTGCTATGAAAGAACTCGGTAAGGTAACAATCCATGACTATCTATCCTAAGATGAAGGAACCAGCCAGCATATCCTAGTTATCCTTGCGACTCATTTTGACTCGAAAAACATTTGAAACAAGTCTCACTCTAGCATCCTATAACCATGCTCTGATACCACCTTTGTGACCCCGGATCATAAATGACAGGAAATGACACGGTCGATGCTCCCCGAAATCTGATCCAAGGTTCCCGGAAGAATTCCGAGTTCCTTAGACTAGCAATAAGAAAACATCAACGTTCCTATTGGACATCGCCCGAGGCTTTTCAACCCGACTGAGCAAATACCCAATAGTTGGTTCGTTCGGACAAGGACTAATATCATATGGAACCCGTACTTCAAAAAACATTCTATATCAATTATATATTTATTCAATCAAAAGAATCTTACAAAAATGTTATAGATTAACCTCGAGGTTTTTGGAAAAATAAATATTTATACATAAGATTGATTAAAACTACTTTGCCAGGATAATAAAACTACCGCTGGCTAATGATGTTCCTTTCCGTTCTAAAGTAAGGTCTCCCGCCTACTGGTTACCTGCATCACAAATGAGTCATGAGTGACTAGTTTACTCAGTGAGTCTAATCCCGCACCCCAACACATATCAATAGTATCCCGAGCAGTTAACTCCATTTGTATGCAGTGGAAATGTATTCCATAATTATTATAAATATAGATATAAGGCCTATCATTCCATCGATGTGAATCATATCTTAAACATCACCTCCATGTTACCTGCCTGACAGGAGGGATTTTATGTATTTCAATGCAAACTCTATCAAATTAACCCTATGAACTACTCTTGCTAGGAGAGGTCGAATTGTAGTATTTAAGGATCAAAGACACAGGGAGCGTGGGCACACAATAAACTCAATGCAGTCGCGATTAAGCTAGGCAAATAAATTAATAAGCAGTAAATAAACTATAGCAGATAATTGATTGATTGATAAGTAAACAATAATAATAAATAGCTAAATCTAGGGTTTCATGCAAGTGGATTATAGAGGATAAAAGCTAAGGCTGTTAATCATAGAACTCGATAACTAATGTAAAAGCGACTAGCTCTCACTGCGAGTCTAATCTAGTGACTAAGTTCGATATCTCAGCTCTTGCTTGTTGACACGGAATGACCGTCGATCGATGGCAATGATCCTGCGTCGATCGTTAGCCTCTCGAGTCAAGCATTAAGAACTAATCGATATGTTCCTTAAATTAACTAAATCAGCTCTCGTTTGTTTCTAGCAACCTAGCTCAACATGATTAATTCTGGTAGTAGACAATGCTCTCGCTTGCGCCTAACTATCCTATGATCAGGGTTCTATCTAGCTACTCTAGAGCACAAGCAATAAAAACAATTCTATTGATAGATATAATAATCACCCTTGCAATTTTATTGTTTAGCTAATCCATCAGTACCATTAATAAACCCTGAACCTAACAAGAGATCTACTCTGGCATGATTTTTGTCACAGAAATCATAGATGAATAGAATAAATATAGAATAGAAATCAAAAAAAGAACCAAAGAAGTTCTAGGAGGACTCTGAAGGAGTTCCTCCCTTCTCTCCTAAACCTAGAACAATGAATAGAATAAAGCTTGGTTAGCGTTTCAAGTGTATCCGTCAACAACGGCTTAGAAAACATATAAATTGGTCGGCCATGGGTATTTTGGTAATTTTTGATGGCTACCAAACTCAAAGCTCTCTTGATACTGCGGAATTATGTTCAGTTTCTGCTTTGTGCTCAATATCGATTGATGGCGTATGGTCGCTGTCAATCGATGTCGATTTCCCCGGTTCATGAGAAACATGAAAAACTCCAACCTCTTCCATAGTAAGCCCTCGGTACTTGATCAGTTCTACTTCTTTGTAGCTTTCATCGTATTTGAGGTAGGCAGGATTGTAATCGTAATCATCATGGTGGGTGTGGATCTTTTCTGGGGTATGGGTGTCGATCGATGTTGAAGGGTGGGTGTCGATCCATTGCTGATGTGCAAGACTGTCGATTGATTCTAGGGGTTGGGTGTTGATCGATTGCTGATGTGCAAGACTTTCGATCGATTGTAGGGCTTGGGTGTCGATCGATGCCACATCTACTGATTCCTCATTGCACTCGTAATCGCAGAAACATGTGGCCACAAGCTCTGCGTCATTACACAATTTGATCAGGGTAGCATTGTTCTTATTATTAACAGGTTCATAAAAGATATTTTTATCAATTACAGATAGATACAACTTGTTTAACTGCATGTCGCATATGGCTCCCATAGTAGCCATGAATGCTCTCCCAAGTAGTAGCGAAGTGTTCCAATCTAGAATGATGTCCATCACATGAAAGTATACTGGGACTAGGGTGTTGTTAATCTGCACTGGAACATATTTTACCATCCCTCCTGAGTTCACTCTTGAGCAGTCTACAAATGTGAACAAATCATTGGAAGGTTCCATTCTTAGGTTCAGCTCCTATGCAATAGAATTTGGTATAATGCTAACTGAAGATCCAGTGTCGCAGAGGGCGTTAGGGTATTTGTTTCCTTTGATGAATCATGGAATCACAAACTTCTCAGGATCACTTTTCTTTTTCAAACAAGATCTATGCTTAATCTTCTCTCTGAGGTGATTGAACATGGTTTCTATGTCATCATCTGTTTCCCTGAAAAACATCCACAATCTGTGAGTATAATAGGCTTCATCAAAAGATATATGTAAAGGAATTTTAAAAACTCTTTTAGCAAAGCCATCCATCTCCTTTTCATTGGCTTCTCTGCGTAGATGTTTTGGGATAGATTGCATCCTCCTTGAGTGTCCCTCATCTTCTCTATCAAGATCTGTAGATTCAGACGCGTCTGTATTCTGTTCCTGAGATTGTCGTTGTTGGACACACAATCAGACTTACGTTGAGGTTGGGTAATTGGACTGGGTTTCCACAGTGTCGATCGATGCATGGCATGGAGTGTCGATCCCTTCCTTTGTGTCTATGTTGATCGAGGTTGTGAGCAAGATGTCGATCGATGTTAGTTTATTCGCAAGAGGGTATCGATTCTGTAGGTTTCACCGTTGGTCGATGCTCTTTGTCTTGCGTCGATCGATGAGGATGGGAATTGCCGAGTGATATAGAATTTTCCACACGAAAGTTGATATCTTGGGGTTTAACTTCCTGCCAGAAATCCTCATCAATCAATGCACTGACGTGGTGCCTTTGCCCGATCTCCATCTTCTCCTTAATCAGGCTTTCATGTCTCCTAATGGTCTCACTTGTTTGCATCACTTGATTCTCCAACTTCTTCACATGGGTGCTGAGGTTTTCGAACTTGGTGTTGAGGTTGAGGTACAAATCATCTATCTTTTCGTTGAAATCCACAGTCATCTTTTGCTGTCCCTCTAAGACTCTATCAACCATTGCTTCAATATTGCTTCCCTGAGTTTCTGGAGGAGGATTTTGGTAGTAGGAAGATCCATAGGTCATGTCGTTGTTGGAGGGTCTTCGCTGTGAGTTCTGATTAAAGTTACTCCTTTGACCAGTACCATAGGAATTCGTGCTGAAACTTGGGATTATACTGTCTCTGGAAACCATTCCCATCAATGTAGTTCACATCCTCTTCTTCATTCTCATTGTCTCCAGAATCTATCGCTTCTACCTCTACAAAAGTAACCTGTTTTCTGAAAAATTTCGGGACACTATCCAGCTTTGCTTTTACCTCTTCAATCTGCTCTTTGCTTATTGCTGGAGTTGATTTCTTTCTCTCAAAATTTGTGTTCTTGGTACTGCTGATAGATGCCAGATTCTTAATCAATCTTGTAGCTTCTTCAGGGCTCCTTGTGCTAAAATTTGTTTCACTAGCTGTGTCCAAATCCATCTGATACTGCAGTTCAATACCTCTGAAGAAATTGCTAAGAAGCTGCACTTCGTTGAACCCATGATGTGGACAGTGTCTCTGGTATGACTTGAATCTGATCTATGAGTTCTGAAAGACTCTGAGGCACTTGTGAAAAAGTAGCAATCTTACACCTCATATCTTCTGCTCTTGCATCATCAAAGAAGTTATGCAAGAAAGCGTTCTTAATGTCAGTCCAGGATGTCAGAGATCTTGGTGGTAGCTGCTTAAGACAATATGAAGCTTCTCCAGCAAGTGAGTACTTGAAGAAATTAAAGAAATGATAGTCCTCAGGGACTCCATTGGCTTTAATAGCAGTCACTAGATCCTCAAATCGCTCCAGATGATCCATTGGGTGTTCGTGTCACAAACCATGGTAAGGGGTCTGCAGTACAAGTCCAAAGTAAGCGGGCTTGATCTCAAAATTGTTTCTCTGAAAATCTGGAGGACGAATGGCGGATCTGTTGGCGTAGTACTTGTATGGACGGTTGTAGTCAGCCAGCGTTCTTTGAGTAGCTTGGGCGTTAGCTTCAGGTTGAGATATTGCAGCCTTGTTCGGCTTCAGGGATTATAGCCCCCTGATTGTCTATCCTTTGACCTGCTGCATTACGCAGATGACCGTTGAGGTCATGCAAGTCTCCATTGTCGTTCTGAACCACAATTATAGGCGCAACCATCTGAACTCTTTTGATGTCATCGATCGATGCAGATGAGGTGCTGTCGATCGATGCTAGAGATCTGGTATCCGTCTATGGTTGAGTTCTGATGCCGGTTGATGCTTTCTAAAGATGTATCGGTCAATGATAAAGGTATGCCATCGATCAATGTGTGTCTTCTTTCTTTGCGGATCGTGCGTTTGAGTTGTTGTGGGTCAGAGAACAGTAAGTCTTGTCCTTTGTTGCTCCTGGTACTATTTTGCATGCACCTGAAAAACAAAGAAAAAGAAAAATCAGTAACCTTGAAAGTAACAAACCTAGACTAAGTCCTAGAAAATAAATCTAATAGATATCAATGTTCCCCGGCAACGGGGCCAAATTTGACAGGAGGGTTTTTATGTATTTCAATGCAAGCTCTATCAAATTAACCCTATGAACTACTCTTGCCAAGAAAAGTGGAATTGTAGTATTTAGGGATCAAATCCACAGGGAGCGTGGATCTCAAGTTTTAAGATGAACTTGGTTGATATGAATTTCAAGCTTAACACACGTCTAACCTGATCAGTATAATATATCCATGTTAGGATCAAGATCAGAAATAGAACAACTCTTTAGGGTCACTTTACATGGACTGAAGCTTAACTAAAACTTATCTCATCAAACCTATAAACTCTTACTGATTCAAATCAACAACCTTCTGAACTTAGCTGGTACAACACTTACAGTTTAATCCACGCCTAACCTAATCATTACCATATCAAGCCAAGGAAAGATTCATTAAGAAAAAAATCTCAAGTGTAGCTAAACCAACATAACTGCTCACAGAAAACTGATCCACACACATCTTACCAATAAAAATCAAAGGCTGAAGAACATGGTGATCATCAAATTCAGGATGCCGAAACTTCACCTCTTAAACAGAAAAAAACCACTGGTTAAAGTTAGAAGAGGGTGAGAAAGGGTCTTCCAAGCTCATTTCTATTCTCTGAATTTTTCATTGATTTTTCTAACAGATTTTTCTCTCTTTCTCTATGAATTTTTCTGTCTCGGAGATGAATGAGCTCGACCAGGAAGAGTACAAGGTAATAAATGACATGGGAAACAGGCAGGAGAATACTCAGCAAAAGAGGAAAAAAGCTTCAGTTCAGTATGAGACATGTGGTGAGCTGAATCACCCTTTCCTCTCATGAAGTAAGGTCATTTCCTTCACATGAAGAAACTTCAAGCAATTTTGCAACTCACTTGAATTTTAGTGTAGCAAGCAGTCAGGAAGGTTCAAGTCACATGTCCAGGTCAGGAAGGAAGCAAGCATCCAAGCAGAACATGACATGCACATGACTTGCAAGCAGCTGAAAGTATTCAAGACCAGTTTTTGATCCAATGTTTTCCGTCCATTGGTTCTCATCCTGCTATTAGATAAACTCTTCCAGGTTATATATAACTCGACCATAATAATTAATACTTGATAAAAACTATCGAGGGAAGGTCTTTCAGCCTCAAGACAGTCCCGTCGAGACATTAATTCACCGGGTCGATTTATTTTAATTCTGGTCTGACCAACTTAAAACTGGTCGAGCGAGAAATTTCTCGACCAAATTCCAATCCGGTAATGAGGGTTATTACAGTGGTTGTACAAGGGAGACGAGAGAGAGAGAGAATGGTCGCCAAGAGCAAAGAGAGGGGGAGAGAGGGTCGTCACTCGAGGAGACGAGAGGGTTAGAGTGATCGAGAGTGATTTCCTGAGACTAACCTCCCAGGGGTGAGGGCTACGAGAGTGATTGCCGGAGAGTGATCACCCGATGACACGGTTAGAATGATCACCTTAGGGTGACGAGATAGTGAGAGAGATATTGGTCTCCCGAGTGCTGTCGCCCGAGGGCGAGGGCAACGAGAGTGATAGGCCGAGTGTGATCACCCGAGAGTGATCGCCCGAGAGTAATCGCCATACAAGACAGTTAGAGTGATCGCCCGAGGGTGACGAGATAGTGAGAGAGAGAGAGTGGTCGCTTGAGGGTGATGAGAGATCATGCGTGGTCGCCCAACGGCGACAAGAGAGTGAGCATAATCGTCATTAGGCGACGAGAGAGGGAGACAAGGTCTGGTTGCCATGAGTAATGAGAGTTTTAGCTGTCTTGTTTTTCGTTTGTGACGAGGCGCTGAGATGAACAAGACCATGTGGTGCTTGGACACGTATTATTCTCGTTTTTTTTTCTTGGAAGGGAGAAATCATTCCTGCAGTAATTTTAGAACATTGATTCCGTCGTAACCGATTTTGACCCCAAGAGCAACCACTTACAACCGCTTTAGCCCTCGTCGATCGGTCTATCCATCTCTCGGCTAACAACCCTTGGACCATGGGTCACTAGTGCCCATATCCTTCATGACTCGGCCTTCCTATTTTCCTTAGTGACTCTCATATGACAGGGCGTTATATGACTCAATCCATACT
Source organism: Moricandia moricandioides (assembly GCA_905132885.1). Lineage (NCBI taxonomy): Eukaryota > Viridiplantae > Streptophyta > Magnoliopsida > Brassicales > Brassicaceae > Moricandia > Moricandia moricandioides. The sequence goes on from CAJHQQ010000246.1 coordinate 122,260, forward strand.
CACCATGAACCCGATCGTGTGACCTTATGGCTTGTATGCCGAATCATGCCATTATGGCTTGGATCTCAAAGGCATCCTTTCGTGAACAATCCTAGTCATCAATTTCATCAACGGTTCTGAGAATACCTGTTGGCCATGGTAGTTGCCAAGCGCCCCCGACCTTCCCCTGTGTCCATCTACAATGTCAGACCAACCAGCATGGTCAGTAGCCAACCAGCTTGGTCAGCTAGATTGAACTGCCAGCCAGCTCGCCTAGCTAGCTCAACTAGTAGTTCAGATAGTGTGAGCTGATCACTGAGTGCGCAGCTGGTACAATGAATATCTTAGCTACTCCAGCCAGTCCATTGGGTTGTTCAGCTACTCCAGCTCATCCACCTCGTCCTCTTTAACTCATTCCATCCGCCTAAGCTTCATTTTCCAGTTCTCGACCATGACTAATCTTTCCCAGTTGTTCCTTTCATCATAACCTCTTCATGACCATTTTACCGGGACCTGAACCAAGCCTTACATATTTTCCCTAAAAGAAATATGCACTATATGAATTTCTAGGAACATGACAGGTCCGGTCTAAGCGGATCCTGAGGTGTATAAATATACGCGTAAGAAGACTCCCCATTGACTCTCTTTCTCTCTTCGTGCCTGTTCCTGTGAACAATTTGTTCTTCAACGAGACCATGTGCTCGAAAATTTCAGATCCCAAGTTGAACAGATGGTCATCGGCTTGTCCTTGAACAGCGTCGATTTCGACCAAGTCTCTGGCTTAGTAGTACAGTAGGTCAGCACCGTCGCAGGTACCCTGTTTGGCTCCATCTTGCACAATAGAATGTTGGCAAGGGACTTATTTAAATATCATATGGTCGTATGGAAGATATTAGTCTGAGTGGCTGACTTTGAAGTAAAATTCCCAGTAGCCAGTAGCCCCCAGAAGTCTGGTTGTTTGGGAAAATAAGGGACGTCGCAGTGAGGGTAGACTTGGTTCTGGAACCAGTAGATTTGGCAAAGGTCTGGGATCAGAAATTTGTATCTGATGGGTCTGATAAAGAATGTCAAAGAAGCATGGTTTTTCCTCTTGACCCCCTCGCTGACATAGACGATCTGAACGGTAGCCATGAATTGCATGACCAGATCAGGGTAGAGTTCGTATGGCTTCGTGGCCATAGTGCCCATGCCCAGCTCCCTGAAAGAATCTTTCAAATCAGCCTCATGGTCTAGTTTCCTCAAAAACGCCTTATCAACGAACCGCGTGGGATCAATAGCGACGCCTTTCCATGCGCTGTAATTCAAGCGATTGTAGTTGTCCCACTCCTCAGATATCTGCCAGTGTGTACAAGCTACGTGATATAGCCTATTTATTACCAGTTTTAGACCATGTTATAGGCTCTATTTAGGGTCTGTTATGTGTGTCTAGGCTATGTTTTAAGGTCTTTACATGTCAAGGTACGTTTTGGAGATATTTGGAGCTTTTGGAGCATTTAGAGGAGAATAATCCGTAGCTGATCATTGAGAGAGTCAAAGTACAGATTACCATCAATAGACGATACAACGTTGGCATCGACCGATGTTACATGACCAAGATCGATCGATGTTGCACACTTGCCATCGATCGATGTCCAATTCGCAGATAGCCGATTTTCAAACCAAAGTTAGAGACATGACACAAGATTACAAGATTACCCTTGGACGAATTTTTACCTAGACTTTAGGGTTTTATATTTATACTTTATGTATTGCACCAGATTAAGTGTTCTAGAAGTGCTAGAGGTGTTGGGTGAGGGGGTGCTAGGTGCCTAAGTTTTGTGGAAAACTGTGTGTGTGCACCACCTCACCATAGTTTTAGGATTTTTTTAGGGAGAAGATTCATAACTCCTTAAGGAGATTTGTATTGGAACCCCATTATTTTATCAATGCATTATATTCAGATTATTATTGTTACTTTAATTATGTCTGAGTAGTTATCAACTAGATTTAGGGTTATTAATGGTAATGATGGATTAGCCAAACAATAGAATTGTTAGGGTCATTATTAGATCTATTAATAGAATTGTGTTTATTACTTGTGTTCTATAGTAGCTAACTAGAACCCTGATAATATGATAGCTAGGCGCAAGCGAGAGCATGGTCTACTACAAGAATTTATTTTGTTGAGCTACGTTGCTAGAAACAAACGAGAGTTGATTTAGTTAATCTAGTGAACTTATCGAATGAGGTCATAAAGCTTAACTTAAGAAACCATCGATCGATGTTCATTATATGTCAACTAGCTAGAGCAGACATTGGCCTTAGTCAATAGATTAGACTCGCATGCGAGAGCTGGTGTCTTTTACATTAAATATCGTGTTCCATGATTAAATACCCTTAACTTCTATCTTCTATAATTCACTTACCTGAAACCCTAGATCTAACATATTTACATTTGCATCTAGTTAATCTATTTGCATATTCCCATATTTCCATTATTAGCATATTTCCATATTTGCATTATTAGCATATTTCCATATTTACATTATAAGCATATTTCCATATTGCATCTTTACCTTCTAATAAGGAATATTTCCTTGACTTGATTACTTGTTACCAATATATATATATAGTTACCTAGCGTAGTCTTTACTAATAAGAAATCTATTGTGTGCCATTGTTCTCTGTGGATTCGATCTTTAAATACTGCACATGATCTCTCTTGGCAAGAGTATTATTTTGTGTGTTAGGATTAAGGGTTAATTTGACAGTTATTTGTTTAGGATATTTATACCCTGTTCGAACCTAAAAACCCCACCATGTCAAATTTGGCGCCATTGATGGGGATGAGTGCATACTTAAATCTGAGGTTGAATTCTATCCACAAAGAGCTGAATGGAAAAATAGAAGCCATAAACACCCTTGTCAGGATGCTAAAAACCCATAATTCTCAGACAACAGAAGTTGTTAAGAGGCAAGAAGCTCCAGTTAAATGGAAAGCTGGGGAGAGCAAGAGGCACCAGGTTGATGCCATCTTAGATAATTACTTTGGTGAAGTAATCAAGCATGAGAAGCTGGAAGAAGGTGCTTTTCCAGTCGAAAGTTCTATGACCTTTGGCAGCTCGCAGTGGTGTCGATCGACACCATCAGATGAGCATCATTGACACCCAGAGAAGAGTACGTGGGAAAGGTGAAAATTCAGAGCCACTCAGACTTCGCCACACGACACCCGCTTCTTCTCAACCCGTACTGTGTTAAAATGAACTCCGTCGATCGACACCAACATGCCAACATCGATCGACACCAACAGGCCAACATCGATTGACATCAACGGGCGACAAACGATCAATGACAGCAGACGAGAATCGATCGACACAAGCCCATGTCAAGCCATAATCAATACCGCTCATCAGAAAGGCCAACAGTGACCACCAATCACAGGATGTCGATGCACCAGAAAAGGGGAAATTGATTCTAGCTGAAACCTCTTTAGTTAACAACATCAATCGACGGTACACAACATATATCAATCGACACCAGCTGGACAAACATGAATCTACCATGGACAAGCAGGCAGAAAAAGAAAGAAGTCCAAAGAACAGAGTGAGATCTAGAGAACCCTATGTTCCCAAACACCTCAGGAGAGAAGCTAACAAGGCTGAACTTGATGGATTTCAAAAGAGAGTGAAGAGGGTCCCTAAGGATATGTCTTTCGAGAATGCATATCACAAGTACAGACTTGGTAATTTCTTCAGAGAGAGCAAGGAGACGGATATGGACATTGAGTAGCTGTTTAATATGGTCAGCCGTAAATCCAAGAAGACATTGAAGAAAGAACAAGATCTTGAGATGTTTCTGACTCCCTGCTGTATACATGACACCAATTTCCCATACGCCCTCTGTGATACTGGATCAGCAGTCAGCATCATGGCCAAGGACAGAGCCGAAATGTTCGGATTAAAGGTGGAACCTTCTCAAGATAGCTTCACCTTCGCGGATAACTCCAAGGTAAACTCAGCAGGCACGATCAAGAATGTTAAAGTAGAGATAGGTGAATGCACTGTTCCTATGGACTTTCATGTTTGGGAAGAAAATGAGGTCAAGAATCTTCTCTTATCTTTGGAAGAGCCTTTATGGCTATAGTAGGGGCAGTTTGTGATCACAAGAAGAATAGGATGTGCCTTACTAATGTTGATAAAAATGTCTTCTACGATCCTGTCGGAAAGACCAAAAGTGCGGGGTTTATTTCATGGATAGAATCGTCTGAAGATCCCGGACCTGCACCTGATTCAAACCGCAAAACCACAAAACCACTATCACCGTCGATCAATATTCGCCTAATAGCGTCGATCGACACTCTCCATATTTTAGAAAAACCTGTGATTGAAAAGCCTAAGTTTGGAGGAAGGGCCAGGAAGAAGAAAAAGAAAAAGAAGGTAGATACAGATTTCTTGTCACCGGTTCCTTCGCGATGTTATGAGGGAAGTCTTCAGTATAGGATGTGCTGCACAGGAAGTATGCAACCTTTTACCAAATTCAGGGTGCTATGTGATCCAGAAATGAAAGAAAAAGGGGAAGTTTCTACAAGAGCTTTTATCAACAGAATCAACAAAATGAGGAAGAGGGACACTGAAAGCTGTTCTAGAGCAAGTTCTCCTTCTCATCCGGACTGAATCAGAATTCCAAAACTCCGAGCTTAGAACTATAACCAAGCGCTGAGTGGGAGGCAACCCACTTTTTAGTAAGTTTTTATTTACGTTTTACTTATACTACTATTTATTTAGACTTTTATTTTATTTTTACAGACTATTTGAGTCCACCATCGATCGACATCATAGACACACCATCGGTCGAAGCTGGATCGCTGAGGGGGAGGTTCGATAATTCTATTTAATTGCTTTTGAGTTTTATTTATATATATAAGTTATTCAAAAAGTTTTATTGAGTCAAGAAGGAGACTATGGCATAGAACTTAGGCATCTGATTAGTAATTGCATGTGAGAGCTAGATTACTTGCTTATTGAATTCGAGTTCTAGAATTTGATCTATAAAACCCTTAGCATCCTTGATTTGGTTTTTAAATCTATTAATTGATAAAGCCCTAGACCTAGCTATATCATCTTATTGTTATCAAACCAATCACCTGCTACTTGTCTACTATTACTTCTTTAATATATTGTTTGCCTAGCTTAATCTAAACATCTATAGTCTATTGTGTGCCCACGCTCCCTATGGATTTGATTCCTAAGTACTACAATTGAACCTCTTATTTGAGAGTAAAAATTAGCTTAAAGGGTTAATTTGAGAGTGCATAATGAAAGTTACATCAAATTTGGCGCCGTTGCCGGGGACAAATTTGTTGCTTTGTATACTCTCTAGTGTGATCATCTCTGTATCAGGGGACTATAATTCCAGATACATAAGCAGAAGCTGACGCTGCAATAGCTCAACCTGAAGCTAACGCCCAAGCTTCTCAGAGAACGCTGGCTAACTACAACCGTCCAGACTAGTTCTACGCCAACAGGTTTGCCATTCGCCCTCCACCTTTTCAGAGAAACGATTTTGAGATCAAGCCCGCTTACTTCGGACTTGTAGCGCAGACGCCTTACCATAGGTTGCGACACAAGCACCCTATCGATCATATGGAGTGATTTGAGGATCAAGTGACTGCTATTAAAGCCAATGGAGTCCTTGAGGACTATCTTTTCTGTAAGCTCTTCAAGTTTTCACTTGCTGGAGAAGCTTCATATTGGCTTAAACAGCTACCACCAGGATCTCTGACATCCCAGACTGACATTAAGAACGCTTTCTTGCGTAACTTCTTTGATGACGCAAGAGCAGAAGATCTGAGGAGCAAGATTGCTACTTTTTCACAAGAATCCTTCAGAGTCTTTCAGAAACTCATGGATCAGATTCAAGTCATACCAGAGAGACTATCCACATCATTAGTTCAACGAAGTGTAACTTCTTAGCACTTTCTTCAGAGGTATTGGATTGCAGTATCAGATGGCTTTCGACACAGCTAGTGAAGGAAATTTCAGCACTAGGAGCCCTGAAGAAGCTGCAAGATTGATTGAGAATCTAGCATCTAGCAGCAGTACCAAGAACACAGATTTTGATAGAAAGAAATCAGCCCCAGCAGTGAGCAAGTAGCAGATTGAAGAGGTAAAAGCGAAGCTGGATAATGTTCAGAAATTTCTCATAAAGCAGGTTACTTTTGCAGAGGTAGAAGCAATAGAGTATGGGAAAGATGAGATTGAAGAAGGGGATGTGAACTACATTGATGGGAATGGTTTCCAGAGATGAGGGAATCCAGGTTTTGGCAGGAACTCCTATGGTACTGGTCAAAGGAGTAACTTTAATCAGAGTTCACTGCGAAGGCCCTTCAACAACGATAGAACATATGGATCTTCCTACTACCAAAATCCTCCTCCAAAAACTCAGGGAAGCAAGATTGAAGCAATGGTTGATAAAGTCTTAGAGGGACAGCAGAAGATGATTGTGGATTTCAACGGAAAGATAGATGATCTGTACCTCAACCTCAATACCAAGTTTGAAAACCTCAGCACCCATGTGAAAAAGTTGGAGAATTTAGTGATGCAAACAAGTTAGACCATTAGGAGACATGAGATCCTGATTAAGGAGAAGATGGAAGCTGGACAGAAGCACCACGTCAATGCATTGATTGATGATGATTTCTGGCAGGAAGAGAAACCCCAAGACAACAACTTTCGTGTGGAAATTTCCATGTCACTCGGCAATTACCGTTCGCACCGATTGACGCAAGACAACAAGCATCGATCGACGGTGAAACCTACAGAATCAGTAGCCTCATGTGAATCGACTAACATCGATCAATACCGTACTCATGACCACGATCGACATAGAGACGGAACCATCGGTCGACAGTACATGCCTGTCATTGATCGACATGGTAGAAATCCAACTCGATTACCCAACCTCAACGCAAGTCTGATTGTGCGTCCAACAACAACAATTTCAGACCAGAATACAGAAACATCTGAATCTATGGATCTTGATAGAGAAGATGAGGGACACTCAAAGAGGAGGCAAAAGATCCCAAAGCATCAACGCAGAAAAGCCAATGAAAAGGAGATGGATGGCTTTGCTAAAAGAGTTTTTAAAATTCCATTAGATATATCTTTTGATGATGCTTATTATACTCACAGATTGTGGATGTTTTTCAGGGAAACAAGGGGAACAGATGATGATATAGAAATCATGTTCAATCACCTCAGGGAGAAGATGAAGCAGAGAACCTATTTGAAAAACGAAAACTGATCCTGGGAAGTTTGTGGTTCCATGCTTCATCAAAGGAAACAAATATCCTAACGCCCTCTGCGACACTGGATCTTCAGTGAGCATTATGCCACAGTCTATGGCAGAGGAGCTGAACCTAAGAGTGGAACTCTCCAACGATTCGTTCACATTTGTCGACTGCTCAAGAGTGAACTCAGGAGGGGTGGTAAAATCTGTTCCAGTGCAGATCAACAACAACCTACTCCCAGTAGAATTTTATGTGATGGACATCAGGATAGATTGGAACTCTTGTCTACTACTTGGGAGAGCATTCATGGCTACTGTGGGAGCCATATGCGACATACAGTCCAAGAGGTTGTATCTCTATCTAATTGATAAAACTATCTTTTACGAACCTGTCCAAAAAAGAACAAGGCTACCCTGATTGAATTGTGTAATGATGCAGAGCTCATGGCCACATGCTTCTATGATTACGAGTGCAATGAGGAATCGGTAGATGGAGCATCGATCGAGACCTAACCCACATCATCGATCGACAGTCCTGCAAACCAACAATCGATCGACACCCACCCTTCAATATCAATCGACACCCATAACCCAAAACCGATTGACACCCACCACACTGATTACGATTACAACCCAGCCCACCTCGAATATGATGAAAACTACAGAGAAGAAGAGATGATCGAGTACCAAGGGCTTGCTATGGAAGAGGCTAGAGTTTTTCATGTTTCCCATGAATTAGGGAAATCAACATCGATCGACGGCAACCATACGCCATTGATCGATGCTGAGAACGAAGCAGAAACCAAACGTGATTCAGCAGAAGAACGCCACAGAGAAGCTGGTTTTCTAGTACCAGATGAGTTCGGTATTATTATGAGAGATCCAGATGGTCACGCAAGAGCTATGGATGCAAGAATTCTGAACATCACGAAGGAAGATGTAGCAGATATACTTGGAAGGGAAAATGGAGCTGAAAACCTTTTTGGGCACCAATATGATTATCGAGCATCGATCGATGGTAACCATATACCATCGATCGACACCAACTGGGCATGCCAAGGATACGAAGAAGCTTACGAAGAATATGAAACATAGGAAGAAGATGGCTGGGTAATGGACGCGAGAGTAGGCAATCCACATCAACGATCGGCCTATCTTGGCTATCAAAGGACATCAAACGTAAACCAGACCATTAACTTGGACCAGAAGAAACAGAAGTTGGTTATCTTAGACACGATGAGTTTGGATTTTTTAGAGATGTAGAAGGACGTGCACAAGGTCTTTATGGGAAAATTCTAGCTCTACCTAAGAATGATGTAGCAGACGCCCTTATTATGGCTGAACGATCAGGAAATTTCTTTGGACAAAAGCAACAGGCATCGATCGACGCCCAGGTACCGACATCGATCGACAACAAGGAGCAGAAGCAGGAGACATAGAGCAGAGCAGAGATTGATGATATTGTGCATGAGATCTACAAAGCTCAAGAGATGTCACTGGTTAATTTCTACATGAGGCTTGACGATGTCTACTATCCTATCGATAAATCCCTCACCAATTTGACTACACGCATGGATGAGATGAAGCAAGAGATGGATACTGTTCAGAGACAGCATGCGAGTAGACCGGATAGAGTGACATCGATCCACAGCAACAAATTGCCATCGATCGATACTGAGTTCGACAGACAGAAGTCCGCAGCAGAACACCACTTAGAAGATAGGTTCGATGAAATTGTTTTTCTCAGAGCCTGATAAAGGAAGATATTTCTCAGAAATTGGAGGAGATATCAGACACTACAGATGCCAGACTTAGAATGCTCCAGCGAAGTATTGAGAATCTACAAAGAAGAATGCATTCACTAGAGGTTACAAAGGAGATCATAACGAATGAGAAAGCCAGAGGAGATGAAGCAATGAGAAACTTCATTGGTACATGTTTTCAGAAGAGCAAAGAAGATGTAGACACTTGTTTTCCAAGTGTTGATCAACCTCCTTTTTAGTCAGAACGTTCACAATGTCGAGCTTAAGACTATAACCAAGCGCTGAGTGGGAGGCAACCCACTGTTTATTATGTTTTAATTAGTTTTTGAATATATTAGTCTAATTTCGAATTTTATTTTATTATTGCAGATTTTCAGATTAAAAAACGAGGAAGATAGTCTGCAAAGAGCATCGACCGACACTTAATCACTGCCAAACGACAGAGTAACCATCGCATCGATCAATAGCCACTTAACTGTGTTGATCGACGATCACGATCAGCAAGCAAGTATGGAAGTATTCCTGATATTGTGTTTTATTTTGAGTTTTATAAGAAGTAGAAACCTACAGGTTTAGCATCGATCGACACCATTAACCTACCATTGATCGACGCTCTCTTACAGAGAGAGGTATCGAGTTTTATATATAAGCTATTTACTTATGATTTAATTTTTCGAACCAATCCGGGGGGGACTACACTTAGGGCTTGATTCATGGAAGCCTATCCAAATATCTCAGTCAATTAAAAAGATAAAATGATACCCTCAAAAGAAAGGAGACATTGACTGAGAAGAAGTGAGAAGAGAGAGAGGAAAGGAATAAGAGAAGGCTTCTTGTGTATTCAGATACTTGCAGAGAGTCCATGTGTCCATTGATCGATTCTCCCAAGGTAAAGCATGAACTTTTATTTTAGGCAAAGAAATGAAATTAGTAGAGGGGCGAGTCAGACTAGTATTCGCTAAGTTGTTGGTAGAATGGATTTGGTTGCTATACTAGGATATGATATATAAAGTTTCTCTGAGATTGACTTGATAGGATGTGGTTGCAATAAAGTAAGGTGATAGTTATACTTAGACATTATGTGAGTCTTCGCTTTTCAAAACTTCTTTCACAGGCTTGTTTGCTTGAGGACAAGCAAAAGGTTAAGTCTGGGGGAGTTGATATAGCCTATTTATTATCAATTCTAGACCATGTTATAGGCTCTATTTAGGGTCCGTTATGTGTGTCTAAGCTATGTTTTAAGGTCTTTATAGGTCCATGTACATTTTGGAGATATATGGAGATACTTGGAGCTTTTGGAGCATTTAGAGTAGAATAATCTGTAGCTGATCATTGAGAGAGTCGAAGTACAAGATTACCATCGGTCGACGATACAACGTTGGCGTCGACCGATGTTACATGACCAAGATCGATCGATGTTGCACACCTGCCATCGATCGATGTCCAATTCGCAGATAAACGATTTTCAAACCCAAGTTAGAGACATGACACAAGATTACAAGATTACCATTGGACGAGTTTTAACCTAGACTTTAGGGTTTTATATTTATACTTTACGTATTGCACCAGATTAAGTGTGCTAGAAGTGCTAGAGGTGCTGGGTGGGGGGGGGGGGGGGGGGGTTGGGGTGTGCTAAGTTCCTAGGTTTTGTGGCAAAGTGTGTGTGTTCACCACCTCACCATAGTTTTAGGATTTATTTAAGGAGAAGATTCATAACTCCTTAGGGAGATTTGTATTAGAACCCCAATATTTTATCTATGCATTATATTCAGATTATTGTTGTTACTTTAATTATGTCTCAGTAGTTATCAACTTTAATTAGGGTTTATTAATGGTACTGATGGATTAGCCGAACAATAGAATTGTTAGGGTCATTATTAGATCTATTAATAGAATTGTGTTTATTGCTTGTGTTCTAGAGTAGCTAACTAAAACCCTGATAATATGATAATTAGGCGCAAGCGAAAGAATGGTCTACTACCAGAATTTATTCTATTGAGCTTGGTTGCTAGTAACAAACAAGAGTTGATTAAGTTAAATCAGTGAACTTATCGAATTAGTTCATAAAGCTTGACTTTAAGAAACCATCAATCGACGCAGGATCATTGCCATCGATCGATGGTCATTCCATGTCAACAAGCGAGAGCTGAGACATTGGACGTAGTCAATATATTAGAATCGCATGCGAGAGCTGGTGTCTTTACAATTGATATCGTGTTCCATGATTAAATACCCTTAACTTCTATCTTCTATAATTCACTTGCCTGAAACCCTAGATCTAGCATATTTACATTTACATCTAGTTAATCTATTACCATATTCTCATATTTACATTATTAGCATATTTCTATATTTGCATTATTAGCATATTTCCCTAATTACCTTATTAGTATATTTCCATATTGCCTCTATACCTTCTAATAAGGAAGATTTCCTTGACCTGATTACTTGTTACCAATATATATAGTTACCTAGCTTAGGCTTTAGAAATAAGAAATCTATTGTAATTGTTCTCTGTGGATTCGATCCTTAAGTACTACACATGATCTCTCTTGGTAAGAGTATTATTTTATGTGTTAGGATTAAAGGTTAATTTGACAGTTATTTGTTTAGGATATTTATACCCTGTTAGAACATAAAAACACCACCATGTAACTACGCCAATCACAGAAGCTCGAGGGTTCTCGAAGTGTTCCTCAGTCTCAATCATGTCATTTTCTTCCTTTGGCTAAGGAAAAAGGCATGGCATAAGTGGAGGTGGGGCTGAACTATAGCTCCCCCCTTGGTCAGACGTCCATCGGTGTTGATCAACAAAAACACGTTGGTGTTGATCGATATTCGCTGGCGAAACCTGTAAAATCCCAAAAAGATCTCAATTGAACTCAAGAGGAACAAATAATCAATAGAAACAGTGGATAATACTTAGTCTAGCATTCCATCACCATAAATCGTTCTATATCAAGCCTAATCCCGATTATATTTTGAGTTCTTCTATTAACCCTAAAACTTTCTCGAAACATGAAATTTCGAGAACATACCTTTTAGATCTGTTGATTAAATTTACTAAACAGATAGAGCATTTAAAATCGAGTGGGTTAGGACTTCGAATTACAAAAATTGATTAAGAAACAAGAGAGAAATCAATGGGTGATTGATTCGAAGTGTTTTCGGATTTTTGGGAAGGAGGTTAAGTGTCGAATTAACAAACCCATGTCTCGACACCAGGTGTCGATCGATAAAAACTGATGGGTGTCTATCGATACCTGTTAAAATTTCTTCCTTGATTTTTTATTTTATTTTTGAATAAAGAAAAGTCTATAATAAATTTTTAGCAATCTAAAAAATAATAATATTAGTAATACCTAAGCTTACCGGTGGGTTGCCTCTCACTAAGCGTTTGTTTTAGTCCTTATATTGATTATAATATTTGATCAGTTGGAATTGGCAATCCCATACGCACAGTCTAACTATCTGGAATTTCTGCTTTCGCCAAATAATGTTTCACTCTTTGTCCACTTACTAGGAATTTTTCCCTAGTAGAGCTAATCACGACGATGGCTCCATAAGTTCTGACTTCTTTGACGATAAAGGGACCTGACCATCGGGATCATAATTTACCAGGAAATAGTGTCAACTGAGAGTCGTATAGAAGCACCTGGTCGTTTGGTTCGAAATATCTAGCGAGGATCTTTTATCTTGATAAGCTTTTGTTATTTCTTTGTATAACCTTGAATTCTCATAGGCGTGATGTCTAATCTCATCTAACTCCGTCATCTGTACTAATCTCCTTTCTGCAACAGGCTTTATATTGAAATTCTTCATGTTTACAGCCCAAGCTGCCTTATGTTCTAGTTCCACCGGAAAGTGACAAACTTTCCAATAAAGTAAGTTAAACGGAGTAGTACCCAATGGTGTTTAAATGCAGTTATGTAATCAATATCTGCATTATCCAACTTTGTGGACCAATCTTTTCTTATCTAAACTGTCTTTTCCAGGATTTTTGACATGCCTGTTGTTTACTGTCAGGGTATAAATATCCTAAAAAATCAACTATCAAATTAGCCCTTAATCCTAACACACACAATAATACTCTTGCCAAGAGAGATCAGGTGTAGTACCTAGGGATCAAATCCACAGAGAACAATAGCATACAATAGATTTCTTATTCCTAAAGTTAAGATAGGTGGTTATATATATATATATATATATATATATATTAACAATTAATTAGTCAAAGGAAATGATCTTTATTAGAGAGTGTAGATGAAATATAGAAATAGGCTTAATAATGAAAATATAGAATATGCTAATAATGTAAATATGGAAATATGCTAATAATGTAAATATGAAAATATGCTAATAAACTAACTAGATGTAAATGTAAATATGCTAGATCTAGGGTGTCAGGAAAGTAGATTATAGATGATACAAGTTAAGGGTATTAATAATAGAACTCGATATCTAATGTAAAAGACGACCAGCTCTCGCTGCGAGTCTAATCTATTGACTAAGTCCAATGTCTCAGCTCTCGCTTGTTGAAATGGAATAACTGTCGCTCGATGGCAATCATCCTGCGTTGATCGATGGTTTCTTGAGTCACGCTTTATGACCGAATTCGATAAGTTCACTTGATTAACGAAATCAACCTATCCTCCAATTTCTGAGAAATATCTTCCTTCATTAGGCTCTGAGAGAAAACAATCTCATTGAACATGTCTTACAATTGTGTTTCTTCTGCGTGGTTTTGTCTGTCGGACTTAGCATTGACCGATGATCCGATGTTGCCGTCGATCTATGTCACTCTGTTGTGTCCATTCGCATGATGTCTTTGAATAGTATCCAAATCTCGCTGCATCTTATCCATGTATGTAGTTAGACCGGTGAGGCATTTGTTTATAGGATAATACACATCATCAAGCCTCCTATAGGAATCTTCTAATGACATCTCTTGAGCGTTGTAGATCCCATTCACAAGATCATCAATCTTTGCTCTGTTGTATGTTTCTTCCTTTTTACTGGACATATCGATCTATCCTGATGTCCATCACATGAAAGTCTGTTGGAACAAATGTATGGTTAATCTACACTGGAACATTTTTAACATCCCTCCTAATTTCACTCTTGAGCAGTCTACGAAAGTAAAGGAATTGTTGGAGGGTTCCACTTTTAAGTTCAGCTCCTCTGCCATTGACTTTAGCATAATACTTACTGAAGATCCAGTGTCACAAAGGGCGTTGGAGTATTTGTTTCCTTTGATGAAGCATGGAACCACGAATTTTTCAGGATCACTTTTCTTCTTTAGACAGGTCCTCTAATTCATCTTCTCCCTGAGGTGATTGAACATTATTTATATATCATCATTTGTCTTACTTGTTTCCCTGAAAAACATCCAAAATCTGTGAGTATAATAGGCCTCATCAAAAGAGGTATCTACAGGAATTTAAAAACTCTTCTAGCAAAGCTATCTATCTCCTTTTCATTGGCTTTTTTTGCGTTGATGTATGGGGATCTTTTGCCTCCTTTTTGAATGTCCCTCATCTTCTCTATAAGTATACATAGCTTCAGATGTGTCTGTATTCTGATCTGAAATTTTCATGGTTGGATGTACAAACAAGCTCGCATTTAGGTTCGGTAGCCGTAGTGGATTTCTCTCCTGTCGAACGATGCCGAGTGTGTTCTGTCAATCGATTCTTCTGTCCCTCAGTCGATCGATGTCATGGGAACAGTGTCAATCGATATTAGTTAATTCACACGAAGCCACTGAGTCTGTAGGTTTCACCATCGATCGATTCTCACTGTTGGCGTTGATCGATGCGTATTAGAATTGCAGAGATAAAATGAATTTCCCACACAAAAATTGCCATCTTAAGGCTTTTCTCTCTTGATTTCCTGCCAGAAATAATCATCAGTCAAAGCCTCGATTTTCTCCTTGATCAAGCTCTCATGCTTCTTAATGGTCTCACTTGTTTGCATCACTTAATTCTCCAATTTCTTCACATGAGTGCTAAGGTTTTCGAACTTGGTATTGAGGTTGAGGTACAGACCATCTATCTTCCCATTGAAATCCACAATAATCTTCTTATGTCCCTCTAAAACTTTGTTAACCATTGCTTCAATCTTGCTCTCCTGACTTTTTTGAGGAGGATTCTGGTAGTAGGTAGATCCATAAGTCCTATTGTTGTTGAAAGGCCTTCGCTGCGAATTCTAGTAAAAGTTACTCCTTTGACAAGTACCATATGAGTTCCTATTGAAGCCTGAATTCCCTGGTCTCTGGAAACCATTCCCATCAATGTAGTTTACATCTTCTTCATCAAACTTATCGTCTCCAGACTCAATTGCTTCCACGTCCGCAAATGTAACTTGCTTCTTGAAAAAATTCTGAACACTATCCAGTTTTGCCTTAACCTCTTCAATATGCTCCTTGCTCACAACTGGGGTTAATTTCCTTCTCTCAAAATCGGTGTTCTTGGTGTTACTGCTGGATGCTAGGTTTTCAATCAATCTTGTAGCTTCTTCATGGCTTCTGGTGCTAATTTCCCTCACTAGCTGGGTGTAAAGCCATCTGATATTGTAATCCAATAACTCTGAAGAAAGTGCTAAGGAGCTGCACTTCGTTAAACCCATTATGTGAACAATCTCTCTGGTAGAACTTGAATCTGATCCATGAGTTTCTGAAAGACTCTCAAGGTTCTTGTGAGAAAGTAGCAATCTTGCTTCTCAAATCCTCTGCTCTCGCGTCTTCAAATAAATTACGCAAGAAAGCGTTTTCGATGTCATTCCAAGATATCAGGGATCCTAGTGGTAGTTTCCCACGCCAATATGAAGCTTCTCCAACAAGTGAATACTTAAAGAGCTTACAGAAAAGATAGTCCTCAGGGACTCCATTGGCTTTAAAAGCAGTCACTAGATCCTTAAATCGCTCCAGATGATCCATAGGGTGCTCATCTCGTAACCCAAGGTAAGGTGTCTACGCTACAAGGCCGATGAAAGCGGGCTTTATCTCAAAATTGTTTCTCTAAAAAGCTGGAGGACGAATGGCGGATATGTTGGTGTAGAACTGGTCTGGACGGTTGTAGTTATCCAGCGTTCGTTGAGCATCTTGGGCGTTAGCTTCTGGTTGAGATATTTCAGCGTCTGCTTCTGCTTATGTATCAGGAATTACAGCCCCCTGATCGTGTATCTTTTGACCTGCTGCATTACGCAGATGACAGTTGAGATCATGCGAGCCTCCATTCTCATTAGGTACCACAATTATAGGCGCAACCATCCGAACTCTTCCGCTGTCGTCGATCGATGCGGGTGAGATGATGTCTATCGATGCTAGAGTTCTGATGCCGGTTGATGCAATCCGTAAAGAAGTGTCGGTCGACGCTGAATGTATGCTGTCGATCGATGGTTGTCGTCTTACTTTGCGGACTGTACGTTCGAGTTACTGCGGGTCTGAGAATAGTAATTCTTGTCGTTTATTGCTCATGGTACTCTTTTGCATGCACTTGAAAGACAAAGGAAAAGAAAATTAGTAACTTGAAAGTAAAACAAACCTAGAATAAACCCTAGAAATTAAATCAAATGGTGATCAATGTTCCCTGGCAACGGTGCCCAATTATGCGTGTTGTTTACTGTTCTGGCAGGGTATAAATATCCTAAACAATCAACTATCAAATTAACCCTTAATCCTAACACACAAAATAATACTCTTGCCAAGAGAGATCAGGGGTAGTACTTAGGGATCAAATCCACATAGAAAAAATGGCACACAATAGATTTCTTATTCCCAATGTTAAGCTAGGTGATTATATATATATATATTGTTAACAAGTAATCAGTCTAAGGAAATGTTCCTTATTAGAGAGTGTAGATGCAATATGGAATTATGCTTAATAATGAAACATATAAATATGGAAATATGCTAATAATGTAAATATGAAAATATGCTAATAAACTAACTAGATGTAAATGTAAATATGCTAGATCTAGGGTTTAAGGCAAGTGGATTATTGATGATAGAAGTTAAGGGTATTAATCATAGAATTTGATATCTAATGTAAAAGACGATCAGATCTTGCCTGCGAGTCTAATCTATTGACTAAGTCCAATGTCTCAACTCTCGCTAGTTGACACGGAATGACAGTTGATTGATGGCAATCATCCTGCGTCGATCGATGGTTTCTTGAGTTAAGTTTTATGACCTAATTCGATAAGTTTACTAGATTAACTAAACCAACTCTCGTTTGTTTCTAGCAACCTAGATCAACAAGATAAATTCCGGTAGTAGACCATGCTCTCGCTTGTGCCTAATAATCCTAGCTACTCTAGAACACAAGCAATAAACACAATTCTATTGATAGATCTTATAATAACCCTAACAATTATATTGTTTGACTAATCCATCAGTACCGTTAATAAACCCTAAATCTAGTTGATAAGAACTTAGACATAATAAAAGTAAAAATAATAATCTGAATATAATGCATAGATAAAACATTGGGGTTCCAATACAAATCTCCCTAAGGAGTTATGAATCTTCTCCCTAATTACTCAAGAACCTCGTACCGTACGTCTCTATATGTATGCATAGCTATTGTCTACCCTCTCTCTTTTTCTTCTCATGCATAAAGTATCAATATAAAAACCCTAAAATCTAGGTCAAAACTCATCCAGGGGTAAACTTGTAATTTTGTGTCTTGTCTCTATCTTGGGCTTGAAATTGGCTGTCAGCAAATTGGTCATCGATCGATTGCAAGTGGTCAGCATCAATCGATCTTGGTCGTGTAACATCGGTCAATGTCAAGATAGTGCTGTCGATAGAAGGTAGTCTTGTACTTCGACTCTCTCAAAGATCAGCTACGGATTATTGTCCTCTAAATGCTCCAAAAGCTCCAAGTATCTTCATATATCTCTGAAATGTACCTGGACCTGTAATGACCTTAAAACATAGCCTAGACACACATAATAGACCCTAATGGAGTCCATAACATGGCCTAAAACTGGTAATAAATATGCTATATCAATTTCCTTGTTATGTCGGTTGGAAATGTCTACTTCTCCACTGGTCTGGGGATGATAAGGTGTGGCTACTTTATGATCAACTATATGTTTATTTAGAAGTTTTCAAACACATTGTTGATAAAGTGAGTACCTCCATCACTTATGACTACTTCAGGGACTCCAAATTTAGAAAAGGGTATTTAGAACAGTTTCATGACTACAATATCATCATTTGTTGGGGATGTTATTGCTTTTACCCATTTAGATACATATTCGACAGCAACGAGGATGTATTTATTTCTGCGTGAAGAAGGGAAAGGGCCCATAAAATTGATGCCCCAACAACCAAACACTTCCACTTCAGGTTTTAAACTATGCTGCATTTATGTCTTTTGCTGATTTTTCCTCTTCTTTGACAAGGATCACAATGCGCTATGTAGGATTGAGCATCCCGAAATAGAGAAGTCCACCAAAAGCTACTTCAAGCATCTTAGATACTATCTGGAAACTTTCAGAAGTCCCAGCATAATCGGATAAATGGCAGTGGAATAGGATACCTTTAACTTCAATTTTTGCAATGCAAACGTCTGTATATGCCGCTAGAACAATGTTTATTGAGGTAGAAATCATCCTTATACTTCAAATTTCTCTCAAAAATTTCTTTTTGGTATATCCACTAAATATTTTTGGCTCTACATCTGCAGTAAGATAGTTAACTATGTCGGCATACCAAGTCGTATCTGATCTGGTTGCGTTCAACGCACACACCCCCTGACTTGAACTTCTACCTCCGGGAGCATCTAGATCATTTTGCACGGGGTTTCAACCGACGTTGATATTGAACTCGATCGTCACTGCATCGTCATGTGGGTGGGTGTGTTGTTCTTCCAAGGTGTCAACCGATGCTTCTTTTGAGATATCGATTGATACTTCCTCAGATGTTAAATGCACATTACCAATATAATGTTGAATCCATTTGGTAAACATTTTCTGTGGGAAGGAAATCGTCAATCGATACTTCATGTTATCTTCGATTCGTGAGAGATGGTCGGCGAAACCATTTGAACTCCCCTTTTGTCCTTGATTTCGATATCTAATTCTTGAAAGAGTAGAATCCATCGCAAAAGCCTTGGATTTGCATCTTTCTTCTGCATCAAGTATTTTAGGGCAGCGTGGTCAGTGTGGACAACTACCTTAGAACCAACTAAGTTGGGACGGCATTTTTTGAATGCAAACATGACAGCATGTAATTCCTTTTCTGTTTTCACATATTTTCTTTGCGCACCCTCCAAAGTCCGACTGGCATAATAGACAGCGTGAAATTACTTGTCCTTTTTTGTCCCAGTACTATGACTACAAGAAAATCACTTGTGTTGCACATTATTTCGAAGGGTAAACTCGAAACTGGAGCTTGCACAATAGGTTAGATACTAGTGCTGATCTGGTCTCCTCGAAGGCTTTCAGGCACTCAGGAGTTAAATCAAATTTAACTTCTTTGCACATGAGAGATGTGAGGGGTCTACCTATTTTGCTAAAATATTTAATGAATTTCATGTAGAATCCAAGAAAATCCTTACATCTTTCACGTTGGTGGGCACTGGTAGAACTGTCATTACCTTGATTTTAGCTCTGTTACCTCATTACAAGCTGCTTAAACCATATGTCCTAGAACAATTACATGTTAACCATGAATGGCATTTCTCCCAATTAAGGAAAAAATTCTCCTCCTCACATCTTGCTAGAACTTTTCATTGTTAACACATGATTTAAAATCGGATCCATAAACCAGGAAATCGTCCATACAAACTTCCATGAAGTCCTCGATCATATCTGTAAGATGGACATCATGCATCTCTAGAAGGTATCTTGTGGTACGCGAATGTACCATATGGACATGTGAAAGTGGTTTTCTCTTGATCATCTGGACAATTAGGGATCTGGAAAAATCCGGAATACCCATCGAGAAAACAATACTATTGGTGATTTGCAGGCCTTTCTAACATTTGATCGATGAAGGGAAAAGGGAAATAATCTTTTCTTGTGGCAGCGTTTAACTTCATGTAGTCTATGCACATCTTGTGCCCAGTAACATTCCTCATTGGTATCAATTCATCTTCGTCATTCTTCACCACAGCTACTCCTACTTTCTTAGGAACAACATGTACTGGACTGACCCAACTACTGTATGAGATCAGATATATTACTCCTGCTTCTAGAATTTTCCTAATTTATTTTTCACCACCTCTTTCAGGTTTGGATTCAGTCTTCTTTGATTTTTATAGGGAAAAATAATCCACTAGTGAAATCATCCACCCCTGAGAACGACACCGGCCTCCAGGCTCCTGCCCAGAGAAATTCCTGCCGAAATCCCTGCTTCCATCCCTGCCTCCGGGTAAAAGGGAAGTTTTCTACATAAGGTCCATATTTTCGGATAAAGAAGAGTTTAACCTATACTCGACTATATAAGGGGAGCCCAAACCCTAGAAAAAGGGACCGACATCCAAACACTAAGATATTACAGCTAGGCGGCTAGAACTAGGGTTTATACACCAAACATTGTAGTTCCTTCTCATCAATCAATAAAACATCTCTTTTAGTCTTGATTCATATTTGTCTACTAGCTTATTCATTGTTCTGTAGTACTCTCAAAGATCCTACAAAAAAAACTAACAATTTGGTGCTAGAAGGAGGGGAGTAATCTACACTACGTGACAATGGCAATAGATGAGCAAGATGATCGATCTCCTGCTACCCCTACGGAGATCGAACTGCTAAGCCAAATCGATCTTCTGAAAAACAAAGTAACTAAGCTAAAAAAACTCGGTATGTGGCCACAGAGAATCCCGAGCTCCTCTAGGAATTTCTAATCTTGAAGGAGAAGCTAGACGAACACTGTAAGCAACTGGAGCAAAGCACATAGAAAGTCTCTAAACTTGAGGAAGAGAATTTCGTTCTCCGAGATGAGAATCAGGCTCTCCATTTGATGATCAAAAAGCGATGTCGATTTCGAACTCAGATTCATCCCATGTAGCCCGTGGAGACGCCAACAGCCAAAGGAGATGATATCTGACGATCTCCACAACTGAATGGAGACACCAAGGATGAGACACCAGAAGGAGCCAAGGCAACGGGGTCCACTGTAACCGGGAGAGTGTTCTCCTAAAGATGTGATGCAATCCAATCCATGGTAGAAAGGCTCCCAGGAGTAGCTCCCCTGATTCGTAGGAGCGACCAATTTATACGTCAATACCCCCTTGGCGGAAAAGATCGCCCTAGTAGAGATGCCAAGTAAGTTTTTCTTTTCCAACATGAGAATGTACGACGGTACTAGCGACTCAGATAATCACGTCACTCAATATAAGTAACAGATGCTCATTGTAGCAATCCAGAAGAAGCTAAGAGAAGCAACCATGTGCAAAGGTTTCGGTTGAACCCTGACAGGGCCCACCCTGTAGTGGTATATCAACCTACCTAATGGATCAATACACTCCTTTGCGGCCCTCACAGATAAGTTTGTGGAACAGTTCACAAGTAGAATGAGCCAAAAGAAGACATCTGAGGATCTCTACAAGATCCTCCAGCATCGAGCCGATCCCCTGCGTAACTACATAGCGCACTTCAACCAGGAAAAGGTAGCCATCCCAAGATGCAATGCTTCAACAGCAATTTCATCCTTAAAGAGAGATCTACTGCCCGACATGGATATATCTAAGGAGCTAACCAAATACCAATGTAAGAACATGGAGGACGTGCTGTCCCGGACCTAGGTACATGTGAAATGGGAAGATGATTTCACAAGCCGGCCAAAGATCCAACAAAAACAGGATCAAAAGATAATGAGATAAGACCAAACTGATCGAGACGAGAAATCTTATTAGAAATCGGAAAAAGAGGCAGGAAACATGAATCATGGCAGGTATCAAAACCGGCCCCAAGAGAAAGTCGAAGGGATGACAGTGTCCACATGGCCATATATCACCCACCTCTCCATCTCAAAACCAGAATTGGTCAACGTTCTGAAGCAAATGGGCCAGAAGGTCTAGTGGCTTCAGAAGATGAAAGCACCAGATTTCTTTTGGAACCCTAACCGGTGGTGCGACTTCCACAATGACCAAGATCACAAGACGGTATATTGCGTCACACTAAGGATGGAGGTTAACAACTGTTAAAAATACCAGCATGATCAAATATCTATCAATCGCCAAGCGTGTGACCGAAACATTTCAAAGCTGCAAGCCCACACAGATCCCCAGAGAAGAAAATTTCCAGGCCGACGCTCTAGCCAAACTAGGGTCCACCCTAGAAACCCAAAGCCTGATGAGTATCCCCTTTCTAGTGTGATAATTCCCAATATTTACCACATGTAGACCATGTTATAGGCCCTATTTGGAGTCTATTATATGTGTCTTAGATGTGTTATTAAGTCTTTTGAGGTCAAGGTACATTTTGGAGAATTGTAGAGATTATGAGGCATTCTGGAGTGATATAGCCTTTTTATTACCAGTTTTAGGCCATGTTATAGGCTCCATTTAGGGTCTATTATGTGTATCTAGGCTATGTTGTAAGGTCATTACAGGTCCAGGTACGTTTTGGAGATATATGGAGATACTTAGAGCTTTTGGATCATTTAGAGGAGAATAATCCGTAACTGATCATTGAGAAAGTCAAAGTACAAGACTGTCGTTGATCGACGACACTACCTTGGCCTCGACCGATTGTTACATGACCAATATCAATCCATGCTGAACACTTGACATCGATCGATGACCCATTCAAAGAAAACCGATTTCACGCCCAAGTTAGAGACAAGACATCATATTACAAGATTACCCAAGGATAAGTTTTGACCTAGATTTTAGGGTTTTATATTTATACTTTATGTACCACACAAAACATGTGTGTGTGGCGGTGCGGTGTGGTGTGCCAATGGCCGATTGTGTGCACCAGCACTCCATTATAGTTTTTACGATTTCTTTAGGGGAGAAGATTCATAACTCCTTTGGGATATTGTATTGGAACCCAAATATTTTATCTATGCATTATATTCAGACTACTATTCTTACTTTGATTATGTCTGAGTAGTTATCAACTAGATTTAGGGTTGAATGATAGCAAACATGGATTAGCCAAAAAGTAGGATTTTTAGGTTAAGTTAATATCCATCAGTTGAGTTGTGCTTAATGCTTGCACTCTAGAGTAGCTAACTAGGATCTCGAAAGTACAACATGGACGACTACGAGAGTGGGTTATCTGCCAAAATAGACTTCATTGAACTAGGTTGTTAGGCGCATGCGAGAGCTGGTCTAATTAGCTTGGTGAACATATCAAATCTCATTCACACTTCCTTCTGAATTCACCGTCGATCGACATTAGACCTTAGTCGTCGATCGATGGTGTTTCCTTTTGCTCGCATACGAGAGTTGGAGTTAAAAGGGTCAGAATAGCTAAAATTTGAATTTTAGAATATTCACATATTCTTGCTTCTTATTCCCTATAATTCATTGAGCTTGAAACCTTAGATCTACCAAAGGAGGATGTAGCAGACGCCTTTGTTATGGCTAATGAATCAGGAAATTTATTTTGACAACAGCAACAACCATCGATCGACGCACATGAACCAGCATCGATCGACAGCAAGCAGCAAAAGCACGAGCTAATCCACAATCAAACATCGACCGACGACAACAAGCATGCATTGGTCGATACCACCATTCCAGGAGTCCATGAGTTATGTACATCTAACCTCTTTAGTTTATAAAATCCAGGATCCCTCGGTTGGATAAATCCACTATTGATAGACGGTCGCGTAGAATATGGAGCGAGAGCTTATGATGCTGATTCTAAAAGAAATTTTAATGGGAAAAGAAAGATGAGTATGGCATCTACAAAGATGAGAATAGCAATGCACGAGCTATAGACGGAAGAGTTATGAATGTGCAAGAAGAAGTTTTCAGGGCAGTTCTAGAAAGAGCTACTATGTTGGAGTACAGCTACATATGTTTACCTGAACATGCGTCAAAGATCGCTATGTCTAGGAAGAAACAAAAGACATACAGCAGAGCAGAGATTGAAAATATTGTGCATGAGATCTACAAAGCTCAATAGATGTCATTGGATGATTTCTAGAAGAAGCTTGATGATGTCTACTATCCTATAGACAAGAGCCTCACCGGTTTGACTACACGCATGGATGAGATGAACAAAGATTTGGATACTGTTCAAAGACAGAATGCGAGTGGACCAGCTGACATCGATCGACGGCAGCATCATGCGATCGATCGATACTGATTTTGACAGACAGAAGTATGCAGCAGAAAAAATTAAAAGACAGGTTCAATGAGATTGCTTTTTCTCGGAACCTGATGAAGGAAGGTATTTCTCAGCAATTGTAGGATACATTAGAGACTACAACTGCCAGACTTAGATTGCTACAATGCAGTATTGAGAATCTACAAAGGATAATGCATTCAGTGGAGGTTACTAAAGAGATCATAAAGAATGAGAAAGCCAGAGGAGGTGAAGCAATGAAAATCTTCGTTGGTACATGGTTTCAAAAGAGCAAAGAAGATGTAGACACGTGTTTTCCAAGTGTCGATTCACCTCCATTCTAGTTAGAAAGTTCAATACGTCGAGCTTAAGACTATAACCAAGTGTTAAGTGGGCGGAAACACACTGTTTAGCAAGTTTTAATTAGATTTTATATTTTCATTTATTACTAATTTTTGTATTTATTTATTTCACACTAAAAAGAACAGAGTAGAAGCTTGCAGGTGTACCATCGATCGATATTGAAGAATAAACATCGATCGACCATGGATCATGACCATCAGTCGACACCATCCATCTGCCATCAATCGACACTCTTTTACAGAGTCTGGTATCGAGTTTCTCTCTTAAGTTATTTACTTATAATTTGATTTTTCCTAACCAACCCGGGGAGGATTACACTGGAGCAATGTAATTTAAGTCTAGGGGAGTTGCATTAATGTTATTTTATTGTTTTTGAGTTTTATTACTATCTATTGATAAGTTTTTCAAAAAAAATTTTGAGTCAAGAAGATGAATATGATCAAGATTTATTATTGACTAACCACACTTTAACACCATTCTTAGAAGGTTGTTTGCAGAGATTACTAGAAATACCAAAGTGGATTATCCTGCCACTATATCACACTTCCTTAGAGAGTTTGAAGGAACCAAAGCTGATTTCCAACACAAATCCTGACATTATTTGCTTGCTTTGGGATTTGGTGACATTGGATCAGATACCTTCAGCAAGTTTGGAAGGTAAAAGTCTGTGTGCTTTTGATTCCCCTCTTTTTCCCCTTCAGATTAAAAAAGGAGTCAAACATGATTTGGTGGCTACGACCATTAAAGCTTGATTCATATGATCCTAGAAAAAGATAAAGAACAAAAAAAAGTGAACATGATCTAGTGGCAAAAACCATTAGGGCTTGATTCATGGAAACCTGTCCAAATATCTCAGCCAATTCAAAACATAAAATGATACCCTCTGAAGAAGGGAGACATTGACTGAGAGAAGTTAGAAGAGAGAGAGGAAAGGAATCAGAAAAAACTACTTTTGTGTTCAGATACTTACAAAGGTAAGAGTCCATATATCCTTTGATGGATACTCCCGAAATAAAGCATGAACTTTTATTTTATGCAAATAAATGAAATCAATAGAGGGGTGAGTCAGACTAGTATTCGCTAAGTTGTTGGTAGAATGGATTTTGTTGCTATACTAGGATAAAGTATATAAATTTTCTCTGTGGTTGACTTGATAGGATGTGGCTGCAATAAAATAAGGTGACAGTTATACTTAGTTATTATGTGAGTCTTCGCCGCTTTTCAAAACCTCTTTCGCTAGCTTGTTTTCTAGAGGACAAGCACAAGGTTAAGTATGGGGGAGTTGATATAGCCTATTTATTACCTGTTTTGGGGCATGTTATATAGGCTCTATTTAGGATCTATTATGTGTGTCTAGGCTATGTTTAAGGTCTTTAAAGGTCCAAGTACGTTTTGGAGATATATGGAGATACTTGGAGGTTTTAGAGCATTTAAAGGAGAATAATCTGTATATGATCATTAAGAGAGTCAATGTACAAGACTATCGTCGACTGATGTTACATGACCAAGATCGATCGATGACCAATTTGCAGACAGCCGATTTTCAGCCCAAGTTAGAGACAAGACACAGGATTACCCTGGACGAGTTTTGACCCAGATTTTAGGGTTTTAAATTTATACTATATGTACCACACAAAAAGTGTGTGTGTGTGTGTGTGGCATTGCAGTGTGGTGTGCCAGTGGCAGATTTTGTTTACCAGCACTCCATTATAGTTTTATGATTTATTTAGGGGAGTAGATTCATAACTCCTCAGGGAGATTTGTATTGGAACTCCAGTATTTTATCTATGCATTATATTCAGTCTATTACTCTTACTTTGATTATGTCTCAGTAGCTATCAACTAGATTTAAGGTTGAATGATAGCAAACAAATGTTTAGCCCAAAATTAGGATTAGTGGGTTAAGTTAATATCCATCAATTGAGTTGTGCTTAATGATTGCATTCTAGAGTAGCGAACTAGGATCTCGAAAATAGGACATGGACGACTACGAGACGAGGTTCTGTGCCAAAATAGACCCCATTGACCTAGGTTGTTAAGCGCATGCGAGAGCTGGTATAATTAGCTTGGTGAACATATCAAATCTCATTCACACTTCCTTCTGATTTCACTGTAGATCGACATTAGGCCTTAGCCTTCGATCGATGGTCTTTCCTTTTCCTCGCATACGAGAGTTAGAGTTAAAAGGGTCATAATAGTTAATATTTGAGTTCTAGAATATTCACATATCTGTTCTTCTTATTCTCTATAATTCATTGAACTTGAAATCCTAGATCTAGCATATTTACATTTGCATTTAGTTAGTCTATTATCATATTTCCATATTCACGTTATTAGCATATTTCCATATCGCATCTACACCTTCCAATAAGAAATATTTGCTTAAACTGACTACTTGTTACCAATATATATAATCACCTAGCTTAATCTTTAGAAATAAGAAATCTATTGTGTGTCATTGCTCTCTGTGGAATCGATCCCTAAGTACTACACATAATCTCTCTTGGCAAGAGTATTATTTTGTGTGTTAAGATTAAGGGTTAATTTGATAGTTAATTGTTTAAGATATGTATACCCTGCTAGAACAATATAAACACACCCCGTGTCATGGAGTCTAGAGAAAGCAACCCTGTAGCTGGTCAAACTAAGCAAAATACGAGACGAGTCAGAGTATTGCGTCGATTGACAACGCACAGAGGCTCAACTCACAAAGTAACCGACTTGAAGCCCAAGTTACAGAAATTACAAGATTTCCTCTGAACGGGTTTTACCTAGTTTATATGATATTTGCTAGTGTTTTATGCAAAAGGAGATTGCAAGCTTTCATACTGTTAATAACAAACATAGTAGTTTAGAGTTTTTGGGGAGAATATCAGAACTTCTTCAGCTTTGTATTGGAACCCCACTTTCTATCCCTATTCTTTATCTTATGCATTTTTTCATGTTTATGATTATGTTCTACTTAACTATGTCTGAGTAGTCACCTTGTTCGATTTAGGGTTTATTAAAGGTTTTGATGAATTAGCTAAATAATAGAATTGCTAGGGTGATTATTAGATCTATCATCAGATTTGTACTTGTTGCTTGTGTTCTTGATTAGCTACCTAAAACCATGATAGTAGGATATTGAGAATTGTGTGATTGCATGATCAATACTTGAAATATCTCTAATGATCTTAAATTACTAGGGAAAACTGAGAGAATGGTCTAGTGATTCTAAGTGAGCCAATTGAATCTGATTGTTTAATGCTTGACTAAGAAAGCCATTGATAGATGCCGTTTGCATATCATCGATCGACGGTCATTCCGAGTTTGCACACAAAAGTGGTAGACTCTGAGCTTAGCCATATGATAGGTATAACTTATAATTTCTTTACTAATTGAATTCGTGTTCTATGATTTAAAACCCTTTGTTTTTTATCCATTATAATTCACTACCTGAAAACCCTAGATCTGACTATTTTCCTTTTTTTTTATTTACAAACCAACTATTTTTTTATCACTTATTTTAAAGTCTTATTAATTACCTAGCTTAACTAAGTTGAATATCAAATCTATTGTGTTCCCTTTATCTCTGTGGATTCAATCCCTAAGTACTACAACTGAACCTCTTATTTGAGAGAGTAATCAGTATCTCTAGGATAATTTGGGCACTAATCAAATTTGGCATCCTTGCCGGGGAGAAAGAATCACCATTAGATCTGTTTGGCAAGTTTTGTCTAGGTTTTCTTTTTCTTTTAGTTTACTTACAAATTCTTTTTCTTGTCTTTCAAGTGCATGCCCAGCAGTACCAGAAGCAACAAGAAAAAATACCTAATTTTCTCAGACCCAATAGACATTGAACGTAGCATCCGCAAGGAGAAGCGATAAGCATCGATCGTCGCCAACACTTCTTCATTGATTGACACTCATCTACCGAAGTCAACGACGCCAATACCGAGATATCGATCGATGGCGATTCCCAAGTAGAGATGGTTCCTATGCGGATCGTGACTAGGAATGATACAGGGACCTATATGACCTCGATGGTCATCTGTGTAATGGAAAAGGTCAGAGAATTGATGATTATTGATTGTAATCCCTGAATCAGAAGCAGTTGTTGAAGAAGCTGTTGTAGCTCAAGCTGGAGTTGAGGCTCAAGCTTCTCAACCCAGAACGTTAGCTAGCTACAATCGTCTAGATCAGTTCTATGACAACAGATATGCTATTTTTCCTTCATCTTTCTAGAGGGATAATTTTGAGCTGAAGCAAACCTATTTCACACTTGTGGCACATACACTGTTTCATGGTCTTTCTCATGAGCATCCTATGGATCATTTGGAGTGATTTGAGGATCTTGGGTCTGCCATCATGGCTAATGGAGTCCCTGAGGACTACCTTGTATGCAAGCTCTTCAAGTGTTCGCTTACTGGAGATGTGATGTGGGGTTTTATATCACTCTCAAATTAACCCTATTTCCCACTTTTACTTTCTCAAAGAAGAGGTT
Source organism: Moricandia moricandioides (assembly GCA_905132885.1). NCBI lineage: Eukaryota > Viridiplantae > Streptophyta > Magnoliopsida > Brassicales > Brassicaceae > Moricandia > Moricandia moricandioides. The sequence continues at coordinate 151,372 of CAJHQQ010000246.1, forward strand.
CAGTGTAGTACTTAGGAATCGCATCCACTGAGACTCTAGGAATGCATAATAGACTTATTTCTTTTGAATGAAAGCTAGATGAATGATAATAATAATAAAAGCGATTTCAAGATTTACTTGGTTTGTGAAGATCAAATTAAGGGATTAGACTTACGGGAAATTATCAGGTGGGATTAGGTAATGCACATAAATAGAATTGCTAGGGTTTTAATTAAGTATTGTTAGGAGATCGCTCTCCCGCATCTCTGCTGAGTGTCGATTGATGTCAACAAGGTTGTGTCGATCGACGCTCATTCCAAACAATACTAGTTTCGCGGTTTGATGGGTTTTCTAAACTTCCAATTCAACTCTCGTTTGTTAACTGTTATTTAGATTGTTTAAGATAGGTTCAGGGTCATAACCAAGCTCTCGCTTTCGCTATGGAACCCTAAGTTCTAAGATTGAGGTGATCAAATTCAACTTAGCACTAAGAGAAACTTAAACAAAGAACCAAGAAGATTACCCTAACAATTCTATAAAATCAACTAGACATTACTACCATTGGAGTACCCCAAATCTATCAACGAATTGCTCAGACATAGAAATAAAGAACATGATTAAATTCTGAATAAATAGCATAGAATAAACTGAGTAAAAAGATAAGGAGTTGAAGATATTCTCTGTAATGACGATCAGATCTCTCTCACCAATAGATGTAACAAGGTGTTACAATTCTCAAGTCTAAAACTTGTGTGTAACTTAGGAGACAACTCTCTCTTAGGTATTCTAAGCTTAGGTTAAAACTAAGATAGAAAACCCTAATAAATAGTCTAAATTTCGTCCAGGGACTTGTCTTGCAAATCATGGAACTTCTGCATAAAACATGTAATTTATCAAGCCTAGATTAATCTCGTAGTCGACTTGGCCGTCTAACTACGCACAGTGTGTGCCATCGATCGATGGTTAACACATAAACTGGATCCAACTCTGAGTTTCTGGCTGAGCATCCTAAATGCTCCAAAATAATCCAAAAGCTCCAATTGCTTCCAACGAGTATGTAGACCTATAAATACACTTTTAAAGTACCAAATGCATATAGAAGACTCTAAAACAATCTATATATCATGGGTAAAATAGGTAAAATCCCTGACATATCAACTCCCCCAGACTTAACCTTTTGCTTTTCCTCAAACAAACAAGGTAGACTGTGAATGAGGTTTCAAAAGCGAGGACTCACATAATGTCTAAGTATAACTGTCACCCTACTTTGTTGCAGCCACATCCTATCAAGTCAATCACATAGAGACTTTATATACCCTATCTTAGCTTAGCAACCAAATCCTTTCTACCAACAACTTAGCAAATACTAGCCTGAGTCAGCCCTCTACTGATTTCATTTCTTTGCATAAAATAAAAGTGCAGGCTTTATCCTGGGAGTATCGATCAAAGGACACATGTATTCTTACCCCTGCAATTATGGACAACCAGGCACAAAGTCTTCTCTGATCCTCTTCCCTCTTTTATCTCTTCTCTGAATCTTTTTGGATCTCAAACTTAATGGACAATGATGCATATACAGTCCATCTTGCCATCTTGTTTTTGATATTCTTTCTTTTTTTTCTTTTCTCATTTTCTATTTGGGAAAAGTTGTAGGCAAATGGTGGTGTCATCGGTAATGTACCTACCCCTCGCTTCCAACAATGTGTGATCATTCTTCTGAATTAGAATAATGGGGTCATCGGTAATTACATTCCCCTCTGTATCTCGGCAAATCATCTCAATCTTTTAAGCTTTTAGGTAGATTCTAGAGAGAGAGAGAGAGAGAGAGAGAGAGAGAGAGAGAAAGGAACGAGAGGTGCAATGACTTATACCTACAGATTTGCAGAAGGAATCCGATCCAGTGTATACCAAGCCCCAAAGCAAGCAAATAATACCAGGATTAGTGTTGGAAATCAGCTTTAGTTCCTTCAAACTTTCTAAGCAAGTGTGATATAATGGAAGAGTGATCCACTTTGGTATCTCTAGTAATCTATGGAAACAACCTTCTCAGAATGGATCTAAAGTGTGGTTAGTCAAAAAGAAATCTTGATCAGAGTCCCCTTCTAGACTCAACAAAAACGTTTTGAAAACCTTAAATAGTTGTAGTAAACAAGACTAAAAAAAATAGCATTAGCGAACCTCCCCCAGACTTAAATTACACTGTCCCAAGTGTAATATGACCCAAATTGGTCTAGGAAAATCAAATAATAAGTAAACAGTGTTAGAGAAAGTCAAGTATACCAAACTCCGAAAGGAGTATCGATCGATGGTGATAGGTGAGGGTCGATCGATGGTAAATCATCCAAGTCGTCGACCGATGGTGAATTGATAGTGTCTATCGATGGTTGACTCGAACTGTCTGTTGAACCTCTCTGTTAGTTCGCCGCTGATATGGCTTATTTATTACCAGTTTTATACCATGTTATAGGCTCTATTTAGGGTATGATATGTGTGTCTAGGCTATGTTTTAAGGTCTTTACATGTCCAGGTACATTTTGGAGATATATGGAGATACTTGGAGCTTTTGGATCATTTAGAGGAAAATAATCCGTAGCTAATCGTTGTCTAAGACAAAGTACAAGACTACCATCGATCGACGACACAACGTTAGCGTCAACCGATGTTAAATGACCAAGATCGATCGATGTACAATTGGCAGACAGCCAATTTTCAAGCCTAAGTTAGAGACAAGACACAAGATTACAAGATTACCCCTGGACGAGTTTTGACCTAGACATTAGGGTTTTATATTTCTACTTTATGTATTGAACCTAAAAGAAAAGGGGGGGGGGGGTGTTGGGTGCCTAGGTTTGTGGCAAAGTGTGTGTGTGCACCAGCACTCCGTAGTTTTAGGATTTATTTTGGGAGAAGATCATAATTCTTTAGGGAAATTTGTATTAGAACCCCAATATTTTATCTATACATTATATTTAGATCACCATTCTTACTTTAATTATGTATGAATAGTTATAAACTAGTTTTAGAGTTGAATGATAGCAATCATAGATTAGCCCAAAAGTAGGATTGCTAGTTTAAATTAATATCCATCAATTGAGTTGTGCTTAATGCTTGCATGCTAGAGTAGCTAACTAGGATCGCGAAAGTAGGACATGGACGACTACGAGAGTAGGTTCTAGGCTAGAATAGACTCTATTGAATGAGGTTGTTAGGCGCATGCGAGAGCTGGTATAATTTGCTTGGTGAACATATCAAATCTCGTTCACACTTCCTTCTGATTTTACTGTCGATCGTCGCCAGGCCTTAGCTGTCAATCGATAGTCTTTCCTTTTGCTCGCATACGAGAGTTGGAGTTAAAAGAGTCAGAATAGTTAATATTTTAATTCTAGAATATTTACATATTCTTGCCTCGTATTCCTTATAATTCATTAAGCTTGAAATCTTAGATCTAGCATATTTACATTTGCATCTAGTTAATCTATCATCATATTTCAATATTTACATTATTAACATATTTCCATATTGCATCTATACCTTCTAATAAGGAATATTTCCTTTACATGATTACTTGTTACCAATATATATAATTACCTAGCTTAGTCTTTATAAAAAGGAAATCTATTGTGTGCCATTGTTCTCTGTGGATTCGATCCCAAAGTACTACACATGAACTCTCTTGGCAAGAGTATTATTTTGTGTGTTAGGATTAAGGGTTAATTTGACAGTTATTTGTTTAGGATATTTATACCCTGCTATAACATAAAAACACCGAGTGTCAAATTTGGCGCAGTTGCCAGGGAACATTGATCGCGATTAGATTTATTTTCTAGGATTTAGTCTAGGTTTGTTACTTTCAAATTACTGATTTTTTTTCTTTTTCTTTGTTTTTCAGGTGCATGCAAAAGAGTACCAGGAGTAATAAAGGACAAGATTTACTGTTCTCAGACTCACATAAACACGAACATACGATCCGTAAAGAAAGACGACAAGCATCAATCGACAGCATCCACTCATCATCGATCGACACTTCTTTACGAACAGGATCGAACGACATTAGAACTCCAGCATCGACCGAAATTGATCATAGAGCATCGATCGACGACAGCAGTTAAGTTCAGATGGTTGCGCTTATAATAGTGGTTCAGAATGAGAATGGAGACTTGCATGACCTCAACGGTCATCTGCGTAATTCAGCAGGTCAAAGGATAGACAATCAGGGGACTATAATCGCTGATACAGAAGCAGAAGAAGACGCTGCAATATCTCAACTTGAAGCTAATGCCCAGGCTGCCAGAAGTATAGAAATTTCAAGGCCAATCAGAAGATCATGGATCAAATTTATGTTTGACAAGGTATTGAGGGCACAGCAGAAGATGATTGTGGATTTCAATGATCAGTTAGATTTCATGTACCTTCACCTAAACACAATAATTGAAGATCTCGACATCATTGTGGAAAAGTTCAAAAATTAGGTGACGCATGAAAGTGAAACCCTTACGAGATACAAAGTTATGGTCAAAGAGGGGGAAGAATCTGGGCGAAAATATCACGTCAATACTGTGATTGATGATGATTTTTGGGTAGAAGTCAAGAAAGAGAAGCCATAAGAGGAAGGATTATGTATAGGAAGTCCGAGTTTGTTAGGCAGCCCACACAAGGATCAATCGATACAAGTTACTACGAATCGATCAACGGTTCCTGTTAACTTGACGGAATCGAGAATAGCTTCACGCGTCATTCGATGCAGACACCGCGCAATCGATCGATGGTATCCAGTGATAAATGAGTTGTTCGACCAAAGATCACGAATACGATAACTGCAGAGCAGAAAAGGGATACATCAGGACATATTATAGTCAATAAAGCTACCAAGGATCATACTAGGAGAGAGCGAAGAATCATTCTAAAGAAGAAAAGTGATCTTGGGAAGTTTGTGGTGCCATGACTGATCAAAAACCATGAATTTCCCAATGCCTTATGCGACATCATCGCCAGTGAGCATCATGCCCAGAGCTTTAGCAGAGGAGCTCAACCTCAGAGTATAGACTTCCAGTGATTCTTTTATCTTTGTGGATTGCTCTAGAGTAGACTTATGAGGTATATGCAGAGATGTCCCACTGCGAATTCAAGACGTCTTAGTCCCGATAGACTTCCATGTGATGGACATCCAGATCAATTGGAACTCTTCCTTGTTACTTGGAAAATCTTTCATGGCCACCGTAGGAGCTATCTGTGACATGAAGACAAATAGGTTGTGCCTTTCCTTGATTTATCATAATATTTATTATGAAAATTATAAGAATAAACCTTCCCTCACGAAATTGTGTAATGATGCAGAGCTTGTGGCCACATGCTTCTGCAATTACGAGTGCAATGAGGACTCGTTAGATGGAGCATCGATCGACACACAACCCTTATCATGATCGACAGTCCTGCAAATCAACAATCGATCGACACTAACCCTTCAGTATTGGTCGGCACCCATAACCCAGAACCGATCGACACCTACCATGCTGATTACAATTACAACCCAACCCACCTCAAATACGATGAAAACTACAGAGAAGAAGAGATAATTGAGTACCCAGGTCTTGCTATGGAAGAGCCTGGAGTTTTTCATGTTTCCCATACACCGGGGAAATCGACATCGATTGAAGGCGGCCATACGCCATCGATCGATACTGAGAACGAATCAGTAACGGAACGTGATTCAGAAGAAGAACATGGCAGAGAAGCTGGTTATCTACAACCAGATGAGTTTGGTATTATGGGAGAAACAGATGGTCACACAAGAGCTATGGATGGCAGAATTCTAAACGTCACGAAGGAATATGTAGCAGATATACTTGCAATGGCCAATGGAGCTGGAAACCTTTTTGTGCACCAGTCTGATTATCGAGCATTGATCGATGGTAACTATATACCATTGATCGACACCAATTGGGCATGCCAAGGATATTGTAGCTTACGAACAATATGATTCGGATTACAGAGAGGAAGAACTAATTGAGTCTCGTGACTTCGCACTGGAAGAAGCTGGCTTGGTAATGAACGCGAGAGTAGGCAATCCAACATCAATAATCAGCCTATCTTGGCCTTCAAATGACGTCAAACAAAAACTAGAAAATTCACTTGGAACAGAAGCAATAGAAGCTAGTTATCTCAGAACCGATGAGTTTGGAATTTTCAGAGATATAGAAGGACGTGCACGAGGTCCTTATGGGAGAATTCTAACTATACCTAAGAAATATGTAGCAGACGCCCTTATTATGGCTGAACGATTAGGAAGTTTATTTGGACAACAACAACAGCCATCGATCGACGCACAAGTACCAGCATCGATCGACAACAAGGAGCAAAAGCACCAGCCAATTCGAACTTAACCATCGATCGATAACAAGACGAACGCATCGATCGATACCACCATTCCAGGAGTCAGAGAACATGAAGCAAAAATCGCTATGTCTACAAAGAAACAAAAGACATACAACAGAGCCGAGATTGATGATACTGTGCATGAGATCTACAAAGCTCAAGAGATATCACTGGATGTTTTCTACATGAGGCTTGATGATGTCTATTATCCTATAGATATATGCCTCACCTATTTGACTTCACGCATGGATGAAACGAAGCATGAGATGGGTACTGTTCAGAGACAGCATGCAAGTAGACCGGACAGATTGACATTGATCAACAGCAACACCTTGCCATTGATTGATACTGACTTTGACAAACAGAAGTCAGCAGCAGAACACAACTTAGAATATAGGTTCGATGAAATTGTTTTTTCACAGAGCCTGATGAAGGAAGATATTTCTCAGAAATTGGAGGAGATATAACACACTATAGCTGCCAGACTTAGAATGCTCCAGCGCAGTATTAAGAATCTACAAAGAAGCATGCATTCACTGGAGGTTACTAAGGAGATCATAAAGAACGACAAAACCAAAGGAGATGAGGCAGACATAAACTTCATTGGTACATGGTTTCAGAAAAGCAAAGAAGATGTAGACACTTGTTTCCAAGTGTTGATCAACCTCCTTTCTAGTCAGAACGTTCACAACGTCGAGCTTAAGACTATAACCAAGTGCTGAGTGGGAGGCAACCCATTGTTTAGTTAGTTTTAATTAGTTTTTGATTACATTAGTCTAATTTCAAATTTTATTTTATTATTGCAGGTTTTCATATTAAAAAAAAAAACAAACAAACAAACCGCGGAAGATAGTCTTCATAGAGCATCGACCGACACTTGATCATTGTCGATCGACGGAGTAACCATTGCATCGATTGATAGCCACTTAATTGTGTCGATCGACGGTCACCATCAGCAAGCAGGTGTATCATTTTTCCTTGTTAAATCTGGTCCTTATTATTTATTTCTTCTCCAATCTCAGACTGTATAACACTAGTGATAGTGTTGTTTAAGTCTGGGGGTGGTATTACTGATATTGTGTTTTATTTTGGGTTTTATAAGAAATAGAAACTTTCAGGTCCAGCATCGATCGACACCATTAACCGACTATCGATCGACACTCTCTTATAGAGAGAGGTATCGAGTTTTATACTTAAGCTATTTACTTATGATTTATTTTTTTCTAACCAATCCGGGCCGGATTACACTGGGGATAGTTAAGTCTGGGGGATGTTTGCTAATGTTATTTTATTGTTTTTGAGTTTTATTTATATATAAGTTTTTTAGAAAGTTTAATTGAGTCTTGAAGAGGACTATGATCAAGATTTATTATTGACTAACCATGCCATAGGCACCATTTTCTAAAAGGTTGTTTGCAAAGATTACTAGAGATACCAAAGTGGATCATCCTGCCACTATATCACACTTGCTTAGAAAATTTGACAGAATCAAAGCTGATTTCCAACACTAATCCTGACATTATTTGCTTGCTTTGGATTTGGTATACATTGAATTGGATTTCTTCTGCAAGTCTGGAAGGTAAAAGTGTGTGTGCTTCTGATTCCCCTCTCTTTCCCCTTTCAGATTAAAAGAGTCGAAGAGGATTTGGTGGCTATAACCATTAAATCTTGATTCATATGGTCCTAGAAAGAGATAAAGGTCAAAAAGAAGTGAATATGATGTGGTGGCAAAAACTATTATGGCTTGATTCATGAAAGCCTACCCAAATATCTGAGCCAATTAAAATAAAATATAATGATACCCTCAAAAGAAGGGAGACATTGACTGAGAAGAAGTGAGAAGAGAGAGAGGAAAGGAAGCAGAGAAGGCTACCTATGTGTTTAGATACTTGCAGAGGTAAGTGTCTATATATCCCTTGATCGACTCCCAAGTTAAGTTGCTAAGTTATGCAAAGAAATGAAATCAGTAGAGGGCAAGTCAAGTATTTGCTAAGTTGTTGGTTGAACGGACTTGGTTGTTATACTAGGATAGGGTATATAAAGTTTCTTTGTGATTGACTTGGTAGGATGTGGTTGCAATAAAATAAGGTGATAGTTATACTAGACATTATGCGAGTCTTCGCTTTTAAAAACCTCTTTCACAGGCTTGTTTGCTTGAGGACAAGCAAAGGCTTAAGTATGGGGGAGTTGACATAGCCTATTTAATACCAGTTTTAGAACATGTTATATGCTCTATTTAGGGTTTGTTATGTGTGTCTAGGCTATGTTTTAAGGTCTTTACAGATCCAGGTACGTTTTGGAGATATATGGAGATACTTGGAGCTTTTGGAGCATTTAGAAGAGAATAATCTGTAGCTGATCGTTGTGAGAGTTAAAGTACAAGACTACCATCGATCGACGACACAACGTTGGCGTCGACCGATGTTACATGACCAAGATCGATCGATGTTGCACATCTGACATCGATCGATGTCCAATTCGCAGATAGCCGATTTTCAAGCCTAAGTTAGAGACAAGACGTAAGATTACAAGATTACCCTGGACGAGTTTTGACCTAGACTTTAGGGTTTTATATTTATACTTTATGTATTGCAACAAAAAGAAAAGAGGGGTGCTGGGTGCCTAGGTTTGTGGAAAAGTGTGTGTGTGCACCAGCACTCCATAGTTTTAGGATTATTTAGGGAGAAGATTCATAACTCCTTAGGGGAATTTGTATTGGAACCCCATTATTTTATCTGTGCATTATATTCAGATTATTATTCTTCCTTTAATTATGTATGAGTAGTTATACTAGATTTAGGGTTGAATGATAGCAATCATGGATTAGCCCTAAAGTAGGATTGCTAGGTTAAGTTAATATTCATCAATTTTGTTGTGCTTAATGCTTGCATTCTAAAGTAGCTAACTAGGGTCTCGAAAGTAGGATATGGACGACTACGAGAGTAGGTTCTTTGCCAGAATAGAATCTATTGAACTAAGTTGTTAGGCGCATGGGAGAGCTGGTCTAATTTGCTTGGTGAACATATCAAATCTCGTTCGCACTTCTTTCTGATTTCACCGTCGATCGACAGCAGGCCTTAGCCGTCAATCGATGGTCTGTCCTTTTGCTCGCATACAAGAGTTGGAGTTAAAAGGGCCAGAATAGTTAATATTTGAGTTCTATAATATTTACATATTCGTGCCTCCTATTCCGTATAATTCATTAAGCTTGAAACCCTAGATCTAGCATATTTACATTTTCATCTAGTTAATCTATCATCATATTTCCATATATACATTATTAGCATATTTTCATATTGCATCTATACCTTCTAAAAAGGAATATTTCCTTAACCTGATTACTTGTTATCAATATATATAAATACCTAGCTTAGTCTTTGGAAATAAGAAATCTATTGTGTGCCATTGTTATGTGTGGATTCGATCGCTAAGTACTACACCTGATCTCTCTTGGTAAGAGTATTATTTTGTGTGTTAGGATTAAGGGTTAATTTAACAGTTATTTGTTTCGGATATTTATAACTTGTTAGAACATAAAAACACCGAATGTCAACCGTCGATCGACAGCACTAAAGAGTCGTCAATCGATTGTAAGCTAACAGACTGAAATCGTGTGTGTGCCTACTCTCCAATATGATCATTTCTCTTTGGGTTAGTTCTGTTAGACACTGAAACACACATCAACATATCCACACATCACAATATAATAAGTCTAAATCCAAAGACAACAAAATAAAACAAGTACGTGCATAAGTCTAAAAATGAAATAAGATACGAAGGAGCAACAAAGAAGACTACTCCTCGTCTGAGGTCTCCATGTCTGGTTGCTGAGGCTGTGGTGCAGCTGCTGGTGGCGATCTCGTTCTGGTCCTGGGACGGCTGAAACACTGGCACCTAGACATCGTCTGCATTCTGGCCCATATGGCACAAAGTGCGTCTACTACGACTCTTTGGAAGTCACCATGGCCGTGAATGGGGTTCTCTGCGATCTGAGGGAAAGCTGGGAGAGGTGGAGGTGGCTGTGCTGGCTCGTATGCTGCTGCTGCTGCTATCGAATGGGGTAGCCTTAATCCACCCCTGTGGCTTACCCTGAGAGGTGCTGTGTGTAGGTGCTGGTCGGGATGCAAGGCGCTTTGGATCATCAGAAAAGTCTGTCACCTCTGGCGCTACAAGCTCTGTCATCCTAGGAAGTTCATCATCTATAAAAGACCAGTATCATCCCTCCTTCAGCCACTGAGTCCTCGCCAAATTCCCCTCTTCCATATACCTTATTGCCCTCTCTACTATGTCTCCCTCGAAGCTGATGCCAAGAAAACTGAATATAGGCGTCAAAAGGCTCCCAATCATCTCCTTCTCTGAAACAGAATCCTTGAAGGGTTTGTCCTTCAGGGTCACCAAGTGCTCAGCGATGATAGCTCCAAGTTCACCCGATGATCGCTCACTGGTGGTGGAAAGACCTCATCATAGAGCTCAACCAAATCCCTGACTAAGTAGTAAAGTAGTGTGAGCTCTTGAACCCTAACCTTGTTGGGATCCATCTTGCACAACAGAGTGTTGGCAAGGACCTTTAAGAAGTAGCGTAGGGTGGGGTGACGGATGTCCGTCTGAGTAGAGGAGCCTCAGTCGAAGTGGCCTGTCGCGATGAGTCCCCAAAAGCTAGTCTGACCAGGGAAGGGAGCGACGGTGCAGGCAAGAGCATTATCATCAAGCCCATATATCTCACAGAGCTGCGCAATGGTGATCCGGTATCTGATGCCTCTGATGAGAAAGGTCAAAGTAGCCTCATTCTCCATCTTCACTCTAGGGCTCTTGTAGAGCACCCGAGCGGTGGCTATGCACTATCGGACCCGGTCGGAACACTGGAGCTACCGGCCTCATACCGTGCCTTGGTTCACCTCTCATCCATTTGCATTTAATCAAGAAAGTCAAGAATCAGAATCGATGTCGAGATAGAAAATGACCATCGATCGACGGCACCCATTGGGCATCGATCGATGGTCCATCGCGAAGCATGGGATACACAATCCCAAAAAGCTAACTCAAATTTTTCAAATCATATGTAAAATAGTTGATAACTCCTAATCTGTTACTCCATCACCCTAAATCGTTCTAAATTCTGCGCTAAACCACAAAAATTCGATTTTTTTCTTACAACCCTAAACAATTCTCTTAACTAAGAGATTTAGAGAACATACCTTGATGGTCGGTTGATTAAGTGAACTAAACAGATAAAAGGGTGAAAATCTAGTGGGCTAGGCTCAAGAACGAGCAAAATCGGCCAAAAATCGAGTGGGGAACTCGGAGGTTTTTGGCGGTTTTGGAAAAATTGTTTTATGAAATGGGGTCATGTTGAGTTATACCTGCTCGACAGTCGACCGTCGATCGATAGTCCTATAGGTGTGTCTATCGATGGTCCGTTCTCTCACTCTTTTTCACTTAAAAAAAAGGATTCAAAAATGCATAAATAATTATTATATACTTATTGGTAACTATTTAATTATTTTATATATATGTATATATATAGTTTTTTTTATAATAATAAATTAGTGGGTTGTCTCCCACTCAGCGATTGTTTAAAGTCATTAGCTTGATGAAAAATAGGCTTGTAATTCGGGATGAGGCACCTCTAGACGCATGGTCTGAGTATGCGGAATTTCAGCTTCAGCCCAGTAATGTTTCACTCTCTGCCCATTCACCATGAAATCCTCTCCGTAAGGCGTAACTTCTTTAATGGTGTACGGTCCCGACCAAGGAGAACGTAGTTTTTTGGGAAACAAAGTCACCCGAGTTGTACACGACTGCTTGATCGTTCGGTGAGAAATGCATAGAAATGATTTTCTTGTCGTGATAGGCTTTCACTCTATCCTTGTACAATTTCGAGTTTTTATAGGCGCGATTTCTAATTTCGTCTAGCTCATTTAGCTGGATTAATCCCTTTTAAGCCGCGGGTTTAGCATCAAAATTTGTTCGTTTTGATGGCCCATTATGCTTTTCAATAGAGTAAGTGAAATGAGGTAGTTCCTAATGGTGTTTTTAACACTGTTCGGTATGTCCAAAGAACATCATCCAATTTTAGAGACCAATCCTTTCGGGTTGATCCTACAGTCTTTTCTAAGATTTCTTTGATTTGACGGTTGGATACTTCTACTTGTCCGCTGGTCTGAGGATGATAGGGTGTTGATAATCGATTGTGAAATCCATATTTCTTGATTAGTTTTTCGAACACTCTATTTATAAAGTGAGTACCTTCGTCACTTATAACTACTTGAGGAACTCCAAATCTAGGAAAGATGATGCTCTTAAAAAGTTTAATGACTACGGAAGCGTCATTTTCGGAGTTGCTATTGCTTCGACCCATTTGGATACGTAGTCTACGTCAACTAATATGTATTTATTTCCATGCGAAGAATGGAAAGGGCCCATGAAATCGATGCCTCAACAATCAAACACTTCAACTTCAAGTATGAAATTTTGTTCCATTCCTTTTCTCTTGCTGATTATTCCTCTTCTTTGGCAGTGGTCGCATTTCGCTACATATGCTTGAGCATCTCGCAACATAGTTGGCCACCAAAAGCCTGCTTGTAGAATTTTAGAAACTGTCTTAAAACTGGACAAATGTACGGCGTAATCGGATCCAAGACAACGATATTGTCTGTATAAGCCACCAGAGCAGTGTTTATAAAGATAAGGTTCATCCCGGTGATATCTCCGGATTTCTCTCAAAACATTCTTTTTATGATATCGTTTGAATAGTTCGTTTTCTACTTCGGCCACAAGATAGTTTACTATATCTGGATACCAAGGTCTATCACTTGTGTTCAGTGCACACACCCCCCGAATTAAGCTTCTACCTCCAGGAGAATCATCTTTTGGAATTGAAGGATTACAACTGACATTGATAGCTATTGGAATGATTATTTTATCGTCCTTCACAAATGTATCGTCGGTCGATGGTGTGTGGACAAATCGATCGATGATTTATAGCTATAATCGTTTGATGGTCTTAGAATATCGTCGCTTGATTCCACTTCATGTGCCAAACTTACACTACCAACGAAGGTCGATTCTGCTAAGTAGACATTTTCTGTGGGTAAGAAATCATCTATTTGAATGTCGTCATCTACTCTTATTCGTGATAAGTGATAAGCAACTCCGTTTTCTACTCCTTTCGTGTCTTCTAATTCTATATCAAATTCTTGGAGAAGTAGAATCCAGGGTAAAAGTCACGGCTTAGCCTCCCTCTTGTTATATCAATGCTGCGGGGTCGGTGTGAACAACTACTTTTGAACCGACTAGATAGGATCAAAATTTCTCGAAAGAGAATACCACGACCAATAATTCTTTTTATGTTGTCGTATAATTGCGTTTCGTATCATCGAGAGTTCTACTGGGTAGTATATAGCATTCAACTTTTTGTCTTTCTTTTGCCCATGTACTGCGCCTAGAGCGAAATCGCTGGCGTCGCACATAATCTCGAATGGTATATCCCAGTCTGGTGCTTGGACAATAGGAAGATACGAGCGCTGATTTGATTTCTTTTAAGGCTTCGAGACATTCAGGTGTAAAATCGAATTTCACCTCTTTGCAGATGAGTGCAGTAAGGGGTCGAGCAATTTTGCTAAAAAGTATTATGAATCTCCTATAGAATCCAGCATGTCTTAGAAATATTCTAACATCCTTGACATTAGTGGGTGGTGGCAATCCTGTCATTACTTCAATATTTGCCTTGTCTACATCAATTTCGACTGATGAGACCTTGTGTCCCAAGACAATCCCGCTGTTAACCATAAAATGTCATTTTCCCAGCTCATAACTAAATTTTTTTCTTCGCATCTAGCTAATGCCTTACAAAGGTTATCGAGACATGTTTTGAAATTTGGAACATATACTGAGACGTCGTCCATGAAAACCTCCATGAAGTCCTCGATCATAGCGGTGAATATCGACATCATGCATCTCTAGAAAGTTGCAGGGGCAGAGTCCGAATGACAGTCTGCGATATGCGAACGTTCTATAGGGACATGTAAAGGTGGTCTTTTCTTAATCGTCTGGATGTATGGGAATCTGGATGAATACTGAATACCCTTTGAGAAAACAGTAATATTCATGGCTTGCAAGCTTTATAACATCTGGTCGATAAAGGGTAAAGGGAAATGATCTCTTTCGTGTGGCATCATTCAGCTTCCTGTAATCGACACACACCCTATGTCCGGTGACAGTTCTTATAGGTATCAATTCATCTTTGTCATTCTTTACTACCAGAATTCCACCTTTCTTCGGAACAACATGAACCAGACTGGCTAAGTTGCTGTCTAAGATCGGGTAAATAACGCCTGCTTCTTGAAGTTTCATGATTTCCTTTTTAACTACTTCCTTCAGGTTGGATTCAGTCCCCTCTCATGCTGAATTGATGATTTGGATTCTTCATCAAGGTGTTTCCTATGAATGCATAAATTGGGAGACATTCCCGGGATGTCATCCAACGAATATCCGAGAGCCTTGCGGTGCTTCTGCAGTTTATTCAGCAACAATGCTTGCTCTCCGCTACTTAAGTTGGATTAATGATGACAAGATAAGAGTTATCGTAAAGATAAGCATATTTATGTCCAGCTGAGAGTGGTTTAAGCTCGATTTTAGGTGCTTTCGCTTTACTCATGTTGTTGGTTACAACACTTTGTCGATCGACGGATATATCGGGATGTCGATCGATGAGGGTCGATAGATCGAGTTCTTCAATATCTACATTGAAAACTTCTTCTGTGGCATCCATTAACCTTGTATACTCTTCAGTCCGATCATCTAACGCCAAGATGTCGCCTTCAGGAGATGTTATTGCTCTCTCTAGAGGATCGTTTGAGAACATATCCATCAATGGTTCTTCTGCTAGGTCGGATAGGTAATCGATATGGTAGGTTTGCCGTCGATCAAAGGCTGTTTTATTATATTTTTCATGTCAAAGACCATCGGTATCTTCCCGATGTTTTGGCATATATGTCCATCTCTGACATCAATGATCGCTCCAGCAGTGGCCATGAAAGGTCTTCCTAAGATAATCGGGTTTCCGGTTCTCGCTTATATTTAAGCACTATGAAATTTGCAGATATATCGGAGTTATGAATGTGTACGAGCCTGTCCTCAAGTTCACCTTCTGTAATTGTAGTGGATCTATCAGCTAAAATGAGAGTGACGCTGGTAGGTTGAAACTGTGTTAGCCAGAGGATGACTGTAACTAAATAAGTTATCAGGTTTACACTAGAGGCTAAATCGCAGAGAGATCTTTGGAATCTCTCATTGGTAATAGTGCAGTCCAGAACAAAACTACCGGGATCAGGGAGTTTAACTGGAGTTTTTCCTTTAATAATCTCGCTCACTTCTTCAGATACCATCATCACGCAGTGTTCCATGGAATCCTCGCGACGCTGCATCTTTCATGTACTGCTTAGCAAACGATATGTGAATGGCATCTCTTAGCGGCATCTCAATGATTACTTTGTCAAACGCTTTCTTGCATATTGCTTTCTCTTGATTCTTCTTCTTCTTCTTAGTATTTTTTGGAGGAAAGGGGGGTTTCGGTTGGTAGACCATTGTTCTAACCAGTTCGGTTGGTTCCGGGTCAGAGTGTCGACCGCTTCTTGCTTCAGAGCGTCGATCAATTATAGGTTCATAATCTCGTTCGACTCTCGGTTATGAGTGTCGATTGATGTTTCCTACTTCCGTGTTCTTTTCCTTCAGTTTAGCAAAAAATTCCTCAAGGTCGTCAGTCTTGTCCAATCCCTCAGTTTCGGGAGGGAATTTGGGAATTTTCCCATCAATTTCGAGCGAGGCAGGGTGAGATTTTTCTCTTTCATCTGTCGCAATTTTTGTTAATTCATCGATAGTGATGCTTTCTTTATTGCTAGGGGTGAGTTGTCTAACACTTAGTAAAGTTATGGCATTGAAATGGCTCATGGGGATAACCTCCGTTTTACCAGGTAAGAATTTTTCCTCTCTCCTGATGGACATAGCGTTACTCGCTACTTGGTTGAAGATCCTCTTAATGTGCTCACTCAGAGTTTCCAATTTTTCCGTCATCTCCGAGTACATCAGATCTAACTTCTCATTGAGTCCGGCAGCTATTCTACGGTTTCCTGTGAAGACTTTATTCATTATTGACTTTGAACTTCTTTCGTGTATGTTCACAGTAACGTCGTAGTTGCTTGTTAAATTGCAAGCGCTTTGCCTAAATCGTTGGTCGTTCATACTCATCACATCAGAGACTCAATTCGTTTTTTGAAGTTGGAAGAAACATATTTGTCCCACCATAATGTTGAGATAATCTATGTCCGTTCAGAAGGGCTGCAACTAATGTTAGAGTATTTCTAACTCAGATCGAGTGCTTCTCCTCTGCGAACATTGGTGGTTCCTTTCTTTCGGCGTCTCCCTTTTCGAAAGCTCTACCTAAAGCTATGTTCTCTATCAGCCTTTTAGCAGTTGCAGGGATTCAGGTGCCTAAGTGCCCTTCGCTGGCTGTATCAAAGATGGTTGATAGTCTAGGTTCAGTCCTCTATAGAAAGTGTGGATGAGTTAGGGTTCTGAGAATCCATGGTGCAGGCACGAAAGCCAGTACCTCTTGAACCCTGTCCAGGCGTTTTTAAAGGCTGCGCGGATACCTTGAATGAATGTGGATATTTCTCTCCTCGCTTCCAAGTATCTCTGCTCGTCAAAGAAGTGATTGATGAAAGCACTTCTAATATCTTCCCAACAAGTCAGGGATCCTGCTGGTAGCTGGTTCAGCCACCTCCTGGCATCACCTTCAAGGGAAAGAGGAAAAAGTTTGCAGCGATTGAAATATTCGTTCACCATGTCTTCTAGTATCTCGATGTGATCATTCGGGTGTTCAGTAGGAAAACCACAGAACTGATTTTTGCGCGCCATAACTACGAAGTCGATATCAAGCTCAGAGCCTCCCGTATGGTTATCAGATACGAATTGCAGACCTATTGGAATATGTCCTGCTGGGGTTTAGGTATTCAAGCATTGGCAATTCATGCTATATTTCACTCTTTAGAGATTTAGTGATTTGATCAGGGATTGCAGCCCCATGATCATTAATGAGTTGGCTTGCTTCATTGCTTTTATTGTTCATTGAATCCTTTCTTCTATAAGTATGTGGAGTAGTTTTACAAACTCTTCTTCTTGTGTCGAGAAAGGATCGGGTCGGTCGTATGAGACTAGGGTTTACCCTGCGTTCCTAATTCAACGAAAATCGATAGTGCTAATTTTGGTTTCCACACTTTCGTACTTTTAATAACAAACATAGTAGTTTAGGTTTTTGGGGAGAAGATCAGAACTTCTTCAGCTTTGTATTGGAACCCCCACTTTCTATCTCTATTATTTATCTTGTGAATTATTTCTTGTTTATGATTATGTTATACTGAGCTATGTCTGAGTAGTTACCTTTTTAGATTTAGGGTTTATGAATTAGCCACAAAATAGAATTGGTAGGGTGATTATTAGATCTATCATCAGATTTGTACTTATTGCTTGTGTTCTTGATTAGCTACCCAGAAACATGATATTAGGATATTGAGAATTGTGTGATTGCATGATCAATACTTAAAATATCTCTGATGAGCTTAAATTACTAGGGAAAATCGAGAGAATGGTCTAGTGATTCTAAGTGAACCAAACGAATCTGATTATTTAGTGTTTGACTATGAAAGCCGTCCATCGATGTCGTTTGCATACCATCGATCGGCGATCATTTTTAGTTTGCACACGAAATTTGTAGACTCTGAGCTTAGCCATATGATAAATATAACTTATAATATCTCTACTAATTAAATTCATGTTCTATGATTGAAAACCCCTTGGCTTCCATCCATTACAATTCAGTACCTGAAAACCCTAGATCTATTTATTTTCCTTATTTTTTTACAAACGAACTATTTCCTTATTACTTATTAAAAAGTTTTATTAATTGCCTAGATTAACTAAGTTGATTATCAAATCTATTGTGTGCCCTCGCTCTCTGTGGATTCGATCCCTAAGTACTACAGCTGAACCTCTTATTTGTGAGAGTAATCATTAGCTCTAGGGTAATTTAAGCATGTATTATAGTGCTCCAGTGGCCAGCAATGGAGGAGGAAGCGGAGTCTACGGGAATATGAGCTATCAGTGAAGAATTAACCGGGATGACCCCCATCATCAAATAACTAAAAAGCGACTTCCTCCCGGAGAATCGTAATAAAAGCATGAGAATCAAGAAGTAGGCGACAATATACTGAATATCTCAGGAAAAGCTGTTCAGGAGATCATTCTTCGGCCCTTATCTACGATACATCCCACCAAGACAAGACGAAAGAATACTCGAGGAACTGCATGAGGAAGAATGTGGCTCCTACTCAAGAGGTGAGTTGACCATTGTGCTTGGTCCAACTCGCCCGTTCAGCGATTTGGACTGGTCCAACTCGCCGAATGGGCGAGTTTACCATCGTCCTTGGTCCAACTCGCCCGTTATGTGAGTTGGCCATCATGTTTCGTCCAACTTACCCGTTTGGCGAGTTTGCCATCATACGTGGTCCAACTCGCTCATCCAGCGAGTTGGACTGGTCCAATTCACCGTATGGGTAAGTTGGACGGCCTGTTTGGTCCAACCCGCCTATTCGGCAAGCTGGACCGGTCCAGTTTGCCAAATGGGCGACTTGGAAGATTGAGACTTATGGTTGTTTCGTTGTTTCGATTCTCGGGATTCGTTTGCTCGAGGACTTACCGCATCAATCCCTTTCAAAATTTATACGAAACTCGATTTCATTTTTCTCGCCCTTCTTTTCTTTAAAATATTATCCCCTCTTTTCTAAAGAGGATGTTTTCAAGGAAGCTTCAGCCGCTGATTTGTTTTAACCAATTTTGACCCCAACATCGATGGCCCAATCACAAACACAGTCGGGTTCAAGCCCAAGACAAGACACAAGATTACTGGACGAGTTTTAAACTAAATATATTATCTATGCCATTTTCTAAGACAGAAAAAGTAAGAGAGAGAATGTTCTTGAGAGTTTAGTTTTCTATTATAGTAATAGGGTTTTTATGGGAGAAGATTCATAAAGACTTAAGGAGATTTCTATTGGAACCCCAATATTTTATTTATGCATTATATTCACACCATTGTTCTTTCTTTGATTATGTATGAGTAGTTATCAACTAGATTTAGGGTTGACTGATAGCAATCATGGATTAGACCAAAAGTAGGATTGCTAGGTTGAGTTAATATCCGTCAATTGAGTTGTGCTTCATGCTTGCATTATAGAGTACCTAACTAGGATCTCAAATATAGGACGTGGACAACTATGAGATTAGGTTGTGTGCCACAATAGACTCCATTGAACTAGGTTGTTAGGCGCATGTGAGAGCTGGTCTAATTAGCTTGGTGGACTTATCAAATCTCGTTCACACTTCCATCTGAATTCACCGTCGATCGACATCAGGCCTTAGTTGTCGATTGATGGTCTTTCCTTTTGCTCGCATACGAGAGTTGGATTTAAAAGGGTCATAATAGTTAATATTTGAGTTTTAAAATAGTTACAATTTTGTGCTTCCTATTCCCTATAAAACAATAAGCTTGAAACCCTAGATCTAGCATATTTACATTTGCATCTAGTTAGGCTAGTAGCGTATTTCCACATTTTACTTTAAACCATTATTGTCATATTTCCATACTACATCTATAACTCTTGATAAGGAATATTTCCTTAATTTATCGTTTACTACTAATATATATATATCTACCTAGCTTAGTCTTTAGAAATAAGAAAAATTATTGTGTGCCATTGCTCTCTGTGGATTCGATCCCTAAGTACTCACCTGATCTCTCTTGGCAAGAGTATTATTTGTGTTTTAATATTAGGGTTAAATTGATAGTTAATTATACCCTGCTAGAACAATAAACACACACATGTCAAATTTGGCGTCGTTGCCGAGGAGAATTGATCGCCATTAGATTTAATTTCTAGGATTTTGTCTAGGTTTGTTTTTACTTTCAAGTTACTAATTTTTTTTTGTTTTTGTTTGCTATTGAGGTACATGCAAAAGAGTACCAGGAGCAATAAAGGACAAGAACTACTATTCTCAGACCCATAGAAAATTGAACGTACGATCCGCAAGGAAAGACGACAGGCATCGATCGATGACACCTACATAGCGTCGACCAACACTTTGTTTCTGAAAGCATCAACCGACACCAGAACTCGAGCATCGACAGAGATTGATCACAGAGCATCGATCGACAGCTTCGATCGACAGCATCTTACCCATATCGATCGACAGCATCTTACCCATATCGATCGACAATAGCAGAAGAGTTCAGATGGTTGTGACTTTAGTATTGGTTCAGGATGAGAATGGAGACTTGCATGACCTCAACGGTCATATGCGTAATACAGAAGGTCAAAAGATAGACGATCAGGGGACTGTAATCCCTGATACGGAAGCAGAAGCAGAAGCAGACACTGCTGTAGCTAACCTGAAGCTAATGCCCCAGTTCCTCAGAGAACAGTGACTGACAGATCCATTATTCGTCCTCTAGCTTTTCAGAGAAACGATTTTGAGATCAAGCTCGCTTTCTTTGGACTTGTAGCGCATACGCCTTATCATGGTTTGCGACATTAGCACCCTATGGATCGTCTGGAGTGATTTGAGGATCTAGTGACTGCTATTAAAGCTAATGGAGTTCCTGAGGACTATCTCTTTTTTAAGCTCTTCAACTACTCACTTGCTGGAGAAGCTTCATATTGGCCTAAGCAAATACCACCAGGATCTATGACATCCTGGACTGACATCAAGAACGCTTTCTTGCTTAACTTTTTTGTTGACGCAAGAGAAGAAGATCTAAGGAGCAAGATTGGTACTTTTTCACAAGAACCTTCAGTCTTTCAGAAACTCATGGATCAGATTCAAGTCATACCATAGAGATTGTGCACATCATGGGTTCAACTAAGTGCAGCTTCTTAGCACTTTCTTCAGAGGTATTGGATTATAGTATCAGATGGCTTTGGACACAGCTAGTGAGTGAAATTTCAGAACTAGGAGTCCTGACGAAGGTACGAGATTGATTGAGAATCTGGCATCCAGCAGCAGTACCAAGAACATATATTTTGAGAGGAGGAAATCAACTCGAGCTGTGAGCAAGGAGCAGATTGAATAGGTCAAGGAAAAACTGGATAGTGTTCAGAAATTTATCAAGAAGCAGGTTAATTTTGCAGAATTAAAAGCAGTAGAGTCTAGAGATGATGAGATTGAAGAAGAGGATGTGAAGTACATTGGTGGGAATGGTTTCCAGAGACAAGGGACTCCAGTTTTCAACAGGAACTCCTATGGGAATGGTCAATGGAGTAACTTTAATCAGGGTTCACAGTAGAAATACTTTAACAACAACAGGACTTCATGATCTTTTTACTACCATAATCCTCCTCCATTAGCTCAGGAAAACAAGATTGAAGCAATGGTTGACAGAGTTTTAGAGGGACAACAAAAGATGACTGTGGATTTCATTGGAAAGATAGATAGTATGTACCTCAACCTCAATACCAAGTTTAAAAACCTCAGCACCCATGTGAAGAAGTTGGAGAATCAAGGGATGCAAACAAGTGAGACCATTAGGAGGCATGAGAGCCTGATCAAGGAGAAAATGGAAGCTGGATAGAAGCACCACGTCAATGCATAGATTGATGATGATTTTTCGCAGGAAGTTAAGAGAGAGAAGCTCCAAGAAGGAGATTTTTGTGTGGAAAGTTCTATGTCATTCGGCAGTCCCCATTGGTGTCGATCAACACGAAGAAATGACCATGGATCGACAATGATTCCTGCAGTATCAGTGGCTTCGTGTGAATCAACTAACGTCGATCGACACAGAGTTTAGAGTACCGACCGACAAAGTAATAGAGGTATCGATCGACAGTGTGACGTGAGCATCGATCGACAGATGAGGAAACCAGTTCGACTGCCGAACATCAATGCGAGTTTTATTGTGTATCCGACTGTGACGGTTTCAGAACAAAATACAGACACGTTTGAAGCTATGGATCTTGATGAGGACACTCCAAGAGGAAGTAAAAGATACCCAAACATCAACGCAGAGAAGCTAATGAAAAAGAGATGGATAGCTTTGCTAAAAGAGTTTTCAAATTCCTCTTAGATATTTCTTTTGATGAAACTTATTATACTCACATATTGTGGATGTTTTTTTAGGGAAACAAGGGAGAGAGATGATGATATAGAAATTATGTTCAAGCAAAGGCCACAAATATCTCAATGCCCTTTGCGACATTGGATCGTCAGTGAGTATTATTCCAAAGTCTATGGAAGAGGAGCTGAACCTGAGAGTGGAACCCTCCAATGATTTTTTCACGTTTGTAGCCTTCTCAAGAGTGAACTCAGGAGGGATGGTAAAAGATGTTCCAGTGCAGATTAACAACACCCTAGTCCAGTAGACTCCCATGTGATGGACATCAGGATAAATTGGAACTCTTCACTACTACGTGGGAGAGCATTCATGGTTGGAACTCTTCACTACTACTTGGGAGAGAATTCATGGCCACTGTGGAAGCTATTTGCGATATGAAGTTAAACAGGTTGTATCTATTTGTAATTGATCCAAAAAAAATTTTATGAACCTGTTAAGATTAAGAACAAACCTACTCTAATTGAATTGTGTAATGATGCAGAGCTTGTGGCCACATGCTTATGCGATTATGAGTTCAATGAGGAGTCGGAAGATGGAGCATCGATCGATACCCAGCCCAGACAATCGATTGACGAGCTTGAAGTTCAAAAATTGGTCGACACCCACCCCTTGTTATAGATGGACACTCGAGAACCGATCAAAACCTACCATGCAGATCTCGATTACAACCCAGCCTACCTCGAGTACGATGAAGATTACAAAGAATAAGATATAATCAAATACCAAGGTATTGTTATGGAAGAGGCTGGTGTTTTTCATGTTTCCCATCAACTAGGGAAATCGACAACGATCGATTGTCACCAATCACCATCGATCGATACTGATATTAACTCAGAGTCCAAGCTATATTTAGCTGCAAAAACTGAGAGGGAATATGGTTATCTACAACATGATGAGTTCAGTATTATGAGAGAATCCAGATGTTCATTCAAGAGATATGGATGGCAGAGTTTTACATGTCACGAGGAAGATGTGGCAGATATACTTGCGATCGCTAATGGAGCTGGAAACAATTCAGTCAACAATTTGATTATCAAGCATCGATCGACGGTCACCAAACACCATCGATCGACGCACATCATGCATACCGAGGATACAATGAAGCTTAAGAAGAATACGATACAGATTACAGAGAGGAAGAGCTGATTACGTCTTGCGGCCTAGCAGTGGAAGAAGCTGACTGGGTAATGAACACAAAAGTGGATAATCGAGCATCGATCGACGGCATCTCATTGCCATCGAACGATATCAGACGCAAACCAGAACAAGAACTAAGAGCAAAAGATACAGATGTTGGTTATCTTAGACCAGATGAGTTTGGAATTTTCAGAGACACAAAAGGACGTGCACAGGCTCTATTGGGAGAATTCTACTTATACCTAAGGAGGATGTAGTAGATGTCCTTGTGATGGCAAATGGATCAAGAAATTTATGTGGACAACAGCAGCAGCCATCGATCGACGCACATGTACCAGCATCGATCGACAGTGAGGAACAAAGAACGAGCCGATCCATGATGATCTATACATTTCCAAACATCCTAGATTGATCGACGACAGCCAGCATGCATCGATTGACACGACCTTTCCAGGGATACAACAGTTTTGTACTTTTAATCCCTCTGGTTCAGGAAGTCCACGATCGATCGATTGGATAAACCCATTATTGATCGACGGTCGTATATAGCATGGAAAGAGAGCTTATGATGCTGATGGCAGAAGAATTTTCCACTGGGAAAAGAAAGATTAATATGGCATCTACAAAGATGAGAATGGTAATGCACGAGCTATAGACGGAAGAGTCGTGAATGGGCAAGAAGCAGACATCAGAGCAGTTCTAGAGAGAGCTACTATGTTTGAGTAGAGCTACATATGTTTACCAGAACATGCAGCAAATATCGCTATGTCTATCCACAAACAAAAGACATATAGTAGAGAAGAGATTGATGAGATTGTGCATGAGACCTACAAAGTTCAAGAGATGTCACTAGATGATTTCTACATGAGGCCTGATGGTGTCTACTATCCTATCGACAAGTTTCTCATTGATTTGACTACAGGCATGGATGAGATGAAGCAAGATTTTTATATTGTTCAAAGACAACATGCGATTGGAGCAGACAGAGTGACATCGATTGACGGCAGCATCAGGCCATCGATCGATATTGAGTTCGACAAACAAAAGTCTGTAGCATAAAAAAAAGTTAGAAGACAAGTTCGATGAGATGGCTTTCTCTTAGAGCATGATGAAGGAAGATAATTCTATGCAACTGGAGGAAATATCAGAGACTACAGCTGCCAGATTTAGAATGCTACAGCGCAGTATTGAGAATCTACAAGAAGAATGTATTCATTGGAGGTTGCTAGGGAAATTATAAAGAATGAGAAAGCCAAAGGAGATGAGGTAATGAGAAGCTTCATTGGTACATGGTTTCAGAAGAGCAAAGAAGATGTATACACTTGTTTTCAAAGTGTTGAGCCACCTCCATTCTAGTCAGAAAGTTCAAAACGTCGAGCTTAAGACTATAACCAAGCGTTGAGTGGGAGGCAACCCACTGTTTAGTAAGTTTTTATTTAGTTTTTACTTATACTACTATTATTTCGAGTTTTATTTTGTTTTTTTCACACTGTTTGAGTCCACTATCGATCGACAATGGATCGCGACCATCAATCGACCACACCCGCCTACCACCGATCGACACTCTCTTATAGAGAGAGAGGTATCAAGTTTTTTTACTTCAACTTATAATTATGATTTAGTTTTTCCTAACCAAACCAGGACGAGATTACACTGGGACAATGTAATTTAAGTTTGGAGGAGGTTCTCTAATGCGATTTAATTATTTTTAGTTTTATTTCTATATTTATATAAGTTTTCCAAAGTTTTTATTGAGTCAGGAAGGATATTATGATCACGAATTTATTCTATTTGACATCCATGCTATAAGCACCATTCTTGGAAAGTTGTTCGCAGAGATTACTAGAGATACCAAAGTAGATCATCCAACCACTCTATCACATTTGCTTAGAAAGTTTAAAGAAACCAAAGCTGATTTCCAACACTAATCCATACATTATCTTCTTGCTTTGGGGCTTGGTATAGATCGGATCGGATTCCTTCGGCAAGCCTAGAAGGTAAAAGTGTGTGTGCTTCTCATTCCCCTCTCTCTCCCCTTCAGATTAAAAAGGAAGTCGAACAGTATTTGGTGGCTACAACCATTAAAGCTTAATTCATATGATTCCAGAAAGAGATAAAGGTCAAAAATAAGTGAACATGATCTGGTGGCAAAAACCATTAGGGCTTGATTAATGCAAGCCTGAACAAATATCTCAGCCAATTAAAAAACTAAAATGATACCCTCAAAAGAAGGGAGACATTAATTGAGATAAGTGAGCAGAGAGAGAGAGGAAAGGGATCAGAGAATACTACATGTTTACTTAGATAGTTGCAGGGGTAAAAGTCCATGTGTCCTTTGATCGATACTCCTAGGGTAAAGTCTGCACTTTTATTTTATGCAAAGAAATGAAATCAGTAGAGGGGTGAGTAAAGATAGTATTTTGTACGTTGTTGGTAGAATGGATTTGGTAACTATAGTAGGAAGGGTATATAATGTTTCTCTATGATTGACTTGATAGGATGTGGTTGCAACAAAGTATGGTGGTAGTTATACTTAGACATTAGGTGAGTCTGCGCTTTTCAAAACCTCCTTCACAGGCTTTGTTTGCTTGAGAACAAGCAAAAGGTTAAGTCTGGATGAGTTGATATAGCCTACTTATTACTAGTTTTATGCCATGTTATAGGCTCTATTTAAGGTATATTATGTGTGTCGAGACTATGTTTTAGAGTCTTTACAGGTCCAGGTACGTTTTGGAGATATATGGAGATACTTGGAGCTTTTGGAGCATTTAGAAGAGAAGAATCCGTAGCTGATCGTTTAGAGAGTCAAAGTACAAGATAGTCGTCGATCGACGACACAACCTTGGCGACGACCGATGTTGCAAGAAAAAGGTCGATCAATGTTGCACAATTGCCATATATCGACAGCATAATTACAGACACAGCCAACTTCAAGCCCAAGACAAGACACAAGATTTAAAAATTACCCATGAACGAGTTTTAACCAAAATATATTATATATGCCATTGTCTAAGGCAGAAAAAAAAGGGAAGGGAGAGAATGTTCTCGAGAGTTTAGTTTTCTATTATAGTTTTAGGGTTTTTAGGGGATATGATTCATAACTACCTAGGGATATTTGTATAGGAACCCCAATATTATATCTATGGATTATATTCAGGCCATTATTCTTTCTTTGATTATGTATGAGTAGTTATCAACTAGATTTATGGTTGAATGAAAGCAATCATGGATTAGTCCAAAAGTAGGATTTGTAGGTTGAGTTAATATCCATCAATTGAGTTGTGCTTCATGCTTGCATTCTAGAGTAGCTAACTAGGATCTCGAAAATAGGACATGGACGACTACGAGAGTAGGTTTTGTGCCAGAATAGAGTCCATTGAACTAGGTGGACTTATCAAATCTCGTTCACACTTCAATCTGATTTCACCGTCGATCGACATCAGGCCTTAGTTGTTGATTGATGGTCTTTCCTTTTGCTCGCATACGAGAGTTGGAGTTAAAAGGGTCATAATAGTTAATATTTGAGTTCTAAAATATTACATTTCTGTGTTTCCTATTCCCTATAAAACAATAATCTTGAAACCCTAGATCTAACATATTTACATTTACATCTAGTTAGTTTTATAGAATATTTCCATATTTACATTAAACCATTATTATCATATTTCCATATTTCATCTCTACCTCTTGATAAGGAATATTTCCTTAGTTGATCATTTACTACTAATATATATATTTACCTAACTTAGTCATTAGAAATAAGAAAAATATTATGTGCCATTGCTCTCTGTGGATTCGGTCCGTAATTATTACACCTGATCTCTCTTGGCAAGAGTATTATTAGTGTGTTAAGATTAGGGTTATTTTGATAGTTAATTGTTTAGGACATTAATACCCTCCTACAAAAAGAAACACACCCACATCAATTTCCCTCGCCAGATTCACCAATGCTTCTACACCAAAAGATACAGGACGTGATACATCAAAAATCACAGTCGATTAGCAAAAAATCATAGACAAGCTTAATCTATAAGGTCAGTCGAAAAATTTACCAACGGTACACCAACACAAAGGAAAGCTAGAAGCCTCATCGGCTTTCAAGAACATGTATCGTCTGTCCCATCGATCCCCGAAGGGATAATTTCCCTTGGCGCCACTCGATGGCTCCTCCACAAAAGGCTCGCCATCCCGAGAGATTGGTAAAACCCCTTCTTGTTAGCCATGGGAGCGAAATAGTATGAATATAAGATATAATGCACTCTAAACGATATACCATGGAATTCTCCTAACCCTTGGATGGCAATCAGCATCCGCCAAGTCAATGGAGTAAGCTTAGAAGGGGAAAACCTAAGTGTGATGAGACCTTGATTATTAAAGAAGGGTGCCATCTCTAAAGCCCGCTTCCAGATACGCCTCATAGACGGCTACTTCCCCTACTCCCCCATCCAGACCGCGTTCAAATTCGGTAGGACACCTCAATACCATCAAAGAGGGGATTGAATATTTCCTCCAAATTTCCATAATTTCCCCACTTTGAATCTCAGAACAAGAACAATCATCATCGAGCAATCGAAAGCGTCGCTGCCTCAGGGGAGCCATAGGGACTACCTCTTCATCGGCCTCCTAAACTTCCCCCCAAGAGAGCAAAAAAGATTAAAAGGAATCTCCAAAAAAAACGATGAGGCTTCACATGACCACCCACGAACGAAGCTGGAAAAGCAGAAAGACTGGAATGGCTATCCATTCTCCCAAGTTAGACACGCAAAAACAAGTTGAGTTCGCTATCATCTTGAGAGACCTACATATATGATATCCAGCCTCTTCTGCCGGCTGGAAAACGAATGTTGCGGCAACTTAGTTTCAAAAAAAGGAAAACCTCGTCTCCCAAGAGGAAAAACGATATTCTTAGAATAAATTGGAAATCGCTCGATCTTTTCCAAATGTCGCTCCAGAAAGTCGCAGGCATAAAAGATAAATTTCCTTCCCCGAGTGAATTGGAAAATGTAAAGAGAAGGCCGCTAGCTTCTCATTCCCAGAAGGTCATTCTCTAGGTTCAACGATCCTGCACCCTATCAAGAAAATTCAGCATTCGTCGAAGCTTCAACTTGAAAAGGTCAAGAACCTTGGTATCCACTTAAATGCAACGCCCGGACCCTATGAAATCAACTTGAAAAGGTCCAGAACCTAAGAAACTCTACTATGACTCTGGTCTATCTCTGGGAAACCAACTATCTTCCGGGTTTAAACATGGTCCAGGCCTTAGAAGAACATGGAAATAGGAAATTACTGAAGCGATATCCTCCTTAAGATAGTTCTTCTGAGATGGAGCAACACCGGTCGATTCAAGTGCATAGGTTAGCTCCAGAATTCGATGACGAAATCAAGAAATAAGGGGCAAGCTGTTGGGAAAAAGTAGCCCAGCAGGGAAATCATCCAGCCCTGAGCAGAACTACTGCCTCCAGGATCCTGCGTGGAGAAATTCGTGCTGAGATCCTTGCTTCCATCCCTGCCTCTGAGTAAAATGAAAGTTTTTTACTTACGGGGATTCTTCCATATTTTTGAATATGGGAGAGTTAAACCTAACAAACCGATGTCTACTCAACTATATAAGGGGAGCCCAAACCCTAGAAAAAGGGATCAAAATACAGACTAGGAGATTATACCTAGGTGGCTAGAAATAGGGTTTATACATTAAACATTGTAGTTCCTTCTCATTCAATAAATAAAAAATCTCTTTCAGTCTCGATTCATATTTGTGTACTAGATTATTCATTGTTCCGTAGTACTCTCAAATATCCTACACAAAAATACCTTAACAATGTTCAGTAGATGACTTCGATTTGTTGTTTAGGTGTATCCTATGCATGCATAAGTCGGATGAAATACCTAGAATGTCATCAAGTAAATACCTGAGAGCTTTGCGATACTTGCGCAACTTGTTTAGCAGTAGAGTGAGTTCTCCACTGCTCAATTTAGAATTGACAATCACAAGGTATGAGTTATCGCAGAAAGAATATTTAAGTCCAGCTAGAAGTTGTTTAAGTTCAATTTTTGGAGCTTTTTTGAACTCCAGCTGTTTGATGCAAGTGAGTGTCGATCATCGCTGCTAGAGAATCGACTGACACTTGGCAAACCTTTGATTTCTTTCTTCACATCGACATGCATGACCTCTTCACTGGCATGCATCATTCTAGCATACTTATCGACCCTATCATACATACTGAAAATTTCTCTCTTGGGAGCCGTGAGAGCTCATCCTAAAGAACCGTCAGAACATACATCCATTACTGAATCATCAGCAAACTCAGAGAGATTGTTGAAAAAGAAATTTTTGCCATCGATTAATGGTTTTTGACAAGTTTTTCCATGTTGAAAACCATAGGCAAATCTCCGATGATCAGACATATATATCCTTCCCTAACATCAATGCTCACACCTGCTTTGGCTAAGAATGCTCATCCCAAGAAAAGGGGATCTTTCGGTTCTTTCCAATATTTTAGCACTAAAAAAAATCTGTGGGTACGTCTTCTAAAACACCTTTGGGAATCCTAAAAGATCTATCGGCTAGAACGAGAGTGATTCTGGTAGGTTTGAATTGAGTTAACACAAGACCAACATCAACAGAATAAGGTATTAGGTTCACACTAGCGTTAGATCGCAGAGGGATCCCTGAAATCACTCATGGTGGATATTGCAATCTAGAATAAAATACCTGGATCCGAACGTTTTACTAGGATTTCTCCTTGAATCATAACACTAACTTCCTAGGAAACCATCATTACGCTTTCTTCGTTTGTTTGAAAACCGTGTGTCACCATATCCTTAATGTATTTCTTGACTGAAGATGAAACATTAAGGATGTCACTAACTGGCATCTGAACTTGTTATTCTTGTTCCGGCGAAACTTCTTCATCTAGTCATTGTGCCGAGATCAATTTTGTTCCACTAGAAGAGCTTGAACAGATTCCAACGTTTCTTTTACTTCAGCCAACTGGATCTCCTCCTCAGACTCCGTTGGATTGCATCTTACAACATCCATTCTCTCGAAACCTTTACTTGAGTTAATGTTCTCAATCAGCCTGTAAGCTTCCTTGGGCCTCTTTGTATTGAAGTTTCCTTGGCTAGCGCTGTCAAGCGTAGTCTAGTAGTTTAGGTTTAGACCTCTATAGAAGGTGTTGATTAGTCGAGGTTCCGAGTAGCCATGGTGTGGGCATTCACTTTGGTATTTCTTGAACCTTCCCCAAGCATTTTTAAAAGGTTCACTGATACCTTAGGAAAATGTGGATATCTTGTTTCTCACATCCCAATATCTTGCCTCAAATAAGAAGTTGTTGATGAAAGAGCTCCTAATGTCTCTCCAGCAAGTCAAGGAGCCGGGCGGTAACTGATCCAGTCACTTTCTAGGGTCCGAGAGAATGAAAAGAGATTGCAGCGATTGTAAACATCATACACCATGTCTTCTGACCTCTCAATCATTTGGGTGTTCAGTAGGAAAACCATGGAAGGGATTTTGACGTATCAGAATGAGGAAATCGATTAAGCTCAAAACTTCTTGTGTCCTTTTCTAGTCTGATCGCAGAACTATTGGAATAGGTTCTATCAGGTCTTAAGAAATATTTCATTGATAATTGACGTTCATTATCCTTATTTAAAATTATGGTGATTTTATCAGCGATTGCAGCCTCCTATTCCCTAATGAGTTGGTTTAATGCGTTGCATGTTTGACCTTCTGGATCTTCCATCACTACTTCCTTATTAATATTTAAATTGGTAGGCATAGACCTACCTGCTTCTGGTGGAGTAGTATCGATCGGCTAGGATAGTGTGTTATCGATCGACGCTGCTAGTGCGTTATCGATTGGCGAGCCTTGTGATTCATCGATCGATTATCTTCATCTAGAGCTCATGTTCTTCCTCAAATGTACTTGTTTCAGATTATTCCAAGTGACATCATGTGTTGGTTTGATAAGGAATACTCCACATAAATTCCACATCAAATTTTTCGAACGTACACATGTATTTTATGGGTTTTCACTTAATGACAACCCAATGTTTATAGGTATTCCATTCCAAAAAATTCTCTAAATGAATTTTGACAACACTTATCCAATCGGTATGTATTCCAATCTGGTTATTCTGCTGGTTTATATAGGAGTTAATATATCATGTATTATTAACTTACTTTTATGTCATAATAATGATCGACTTTTGTAGACTTGTCTGGATTTGTTACTACATTTAGAACTTGAACTGAATATGTTGATGTTCCTGATGAGGATATTTTTAGTGTAACTTTAACTAAAATTAATTCTAAGCTGATGGATGAAAGGTAATTACCATTCTTAGTATAAGTAACTCATAAATGTCAAATAAACTTCTATTTAA
The DNA here is from genome assembly GCA_905132885.1 of Moricandia moricandioides. NCBI lineage: Eukaryota > Viridiplantae > Streptophyta > Magnoliopsida > Brassicales > Brassicaceae > Moricandia > Moricandia moricandioides. The sequence goes on from CAJHQQ010000246.1 coordinate 183,464, forward strand.
AATTAACATTCATCGTATACGTATGTCACCAACAATACTAAACAGTGGGTGTAATTCAGAATGCGAAGCTTCAGAAAAGCTTGCCCAAGAATTGGAAATGAAATGTTGGAGGTTAACTAAAAACCATAAAACCTTCTTAGCTTTGCGTTTATGGTGAGTAAACTACATTGAGCAAGATTAAATTTTAAGGCATTTTAATATTACTAAAATATTTTAACATAGTCACTAAATGATTTAAATTCACTACAAGAAAACCTCCGCTTTGCTAGGAAAAATTACAAGCAAACAAAAGACTCTTAAAGTTACTTCTACCTTACGTCGAGTTTACGAGGACAGACGTTTTCCACATACTTTCGTCGTAAAGTACCAAGAACAAAAAATCATCATAAGAAGGAAGTAAGTTTACGTGTCTTTTACGATGATATTATATTTTGTCGTAAAGTAGACGTAAAATTAGCTTCTATTTTACGACAAAAAATTTATGTCTCTTAAACGACCAGTTCTGGAGTCTATAAAATTTTTAGGTGTAAATGTGTTTTTGGTTGGGCTTAGAAATTATGTTTCGTCGTAAATTCCTACTAAAATATCACCTACCAATTTCAAAAATTTCCTATATATATATATATATATGTCATTTGTGTTTCAAATGAAACACACAAAAATAAAACCTAAAACATGAAAGAAAACAAAATGTCTGGTGATGGCAATATTTTTGAGTTACGGAGTTGGATGTATATCCACAAGATACTAACGGGAGAGTGAAGAAATAATTTATTGACGGTCTGGAGACATTTATGCATCCATTAGATTCTACAACGATCACGCAGGAAAGCGGTAAGATATTTTGTCCTTGTCGGAAATGCAACAATACAAAATGTTCCCCTCGTGAAAATGTATGGAAACATTTAGTAAATAGAGGTTTCACACCACATTATTGTATTTGGTTTCAACATGGAGAAGGTTATAGTTGTGGGAATGAAGCTAGTAGTAGTAATAACAATTTTCAGGATGAACCGGTTGATCATTTGCGTAATGAAAATAATTACCATCAGGAGAAGCAGATGGTCGATTATGATTGGATTCATGATATGGTAGCCGATGCATTTGTAGCTGATGAATTTGAAGAACCTAACTTAGAAGAAAAAAAAAGTTTTAAGAAATGTTAGCGGCTGCGAATTAGCCAATCTACAAGGGTTGTAGAGGAGGTCTGTCAAATTTGTTGTTAGCAGCTAGGATGATTATTACTAAAATTGATCACAATCTTCCCGAAAATTGCATGAATGCATGGGTAGACTTGTTTAAAGAGTATTTATCAGAAGACAATGTGTCACTGGTTCTTATTATGAGATTCAGAAATTGGTTTATACTCTTTGGTTGCCTTCGAAGACGATAGATGTTTGCATCGACATTTGCATGATCTACTAGGGAGATGATGAGAAGTTAGAAGAATGTCGATTCTGCAAGAAGTTATTGAAAAGATTGTACAAATTTGAGAGGACTGCTGGAGGGATGAGATGGCATGCCGAACATACTCAGATGGATGGTGAGATCACTCATCCATCAGATGCAAGAGCTTGGAAATATTTTAATATGGTACATCCTGATTTCGCTAGAAATATTTGAAATGTGTATCTTGGAATATGCACAGATGGATTTAGTTTATTTGGAATGTCAGGGAGACAATATTCATTGTGGCTAGTCATTCGTACACCATATAACCTACTACCGGAGATGTGCATGCAATGGGAGTTTATATTGTTGACCATATTACTACCTGGTCAGAAGTATCCAAAAAGGTCTCTAGATGTTTTTCTACAACCACTGATAAAAGAGTTGAAAGATTTTTGGTCAACGGGGTGAGGAGGTATGATTGTTCAACGAAAACAAATTTACGATGCGAGCAATGCGTTTGTGGACCATAAGTGAATTTCCTGCTTATGGAATGTTGTCTGGATGGACTACACATGAGAGATTATCTTGTCCATATTGTAATGGAGTGACAGATGCGTTTCAATTAAATAATGGTAAGAAGACATGTTGGTTTGATTATCACCGACGATTTCTTCCCATTAGTCATCCGTACCAAAGAAACAAGACATTGTTTAGGTACAAAATGGTTGGGAGAGAAACTCCTCCATATTTAACTAGAGAACAAACTGAAGCACAAATCGATTACTACGGAGCTCAAAAACTGTTCTACGTGGGGGTAATTGGCATGTTCCCGGTAATATGCCTAATTATTACGGATTTCTGCACAACTGGCACAAGAAGAGTATATTTTAGAAGTTGCCATATTGGAAGGATCTTCTTCTGCACCACAACATCGATGTCATGCATATAGAGAAAAATTTTTTTTGAGAACATCGTGAATACAATATTGAATGTCCAAGTGTAGACAAAAGACAGCATAAAGTCGAGGTTGGACTTACCTGATATTTGCTCAAGAAGTGAGTTACATATAAAAAGTATGGAAAAGTTCCAGTTCCGATATTCAGATTGTCATAAAAAAAAGTTGGTGTTGTTCAACTAGGTGGCATCAGAAGTGAAGTTTCCCGATGGGTATTTTTCGAGATTATTTCGCCGAAAAGGTCTATTTACGACGAAATAACCATGATTTACGTTGTCGTTAAATTTATATTTTCTTGTAGTGATTGTTATCAAAGTCCATGAAAGTAATGATCACACACAGAGGACAATGTGTTGAATTTGAATTTGAATTCGATTCAACATGGATTTAATAGTGATTTATGATTCATTACCCTGTTTGTATATATGTTAAGTACTCAAGTTTTTGGCAAGGATTGTCCTTTTTAAAACCCTCTTATTATATACTAACGTATACTATAACATATTTAAGTTTTGTTGAGTTCATTAGTTTTTCAATATATGCTAATGACATAGTAACTAAGTGTATTGATAATGTTAAAAATAGTAAAATATTTTTTACAGAAATTTAGTAAAAGTATAAAAAATTGCATGTCAACACACAACTAATCTCCAATTGGCCATTCACAAGGAATCAAATGTATTTCACTGCAGAAGATCCAACCTTCATATTGCTAGAAACAATGATCTCGTCTTCACTTTGTTCTTGATCCATCTATGATGCTACAAACACTGGTACTTCTATTTTGGACACCAGCAAGCAAATGAGACGTTAGTATCTATTTTTTCCAAATAGAGACAGAAACATCTGAGGTTTATCTTAATCCCAATGGCCTGATAGTTCTCGAGTAGTGATCATGTGAGACATCTGATCAACATGTTCACAAGTAAAACCATGATAGTTGTAAAGTAATCCTCTATCATCAATGCTAAATGCTAAGTTCATCATACAATCTACATATTTGGCCAACAAGCATCCTCTCTCACTAGCAAGATGTATTTTTCCCTTCCTTCATCAACTAAATGGAGCATGAAGAACTCATACATACCTCGCAAGTAGATGACCTCTGGATTACCCAAATTTCAGCACCTAGGCTTTAATGGTCTAACAACATTGACCTACTCTACACATTCATTCATTAAAATTAGATTTGCAGATTTGTAAAAGTAGTCTTCTCTTCCAATTTCATTAAACATGAGAAAAGCAACTGTTGCACTACCAAAGTCCCAGATACTGTTTGTTGCTACTGATGTTGGTTTTTATTTCACTTTCGAATTAACCCTATATTCCCACTTTACTCTCTCAAATAAGAGGTTCAGTTTATTACTTAGGGATCAAAACCACAGAGACTATAAGATTGCACAACAGATTTATTATCTTCGAATTAAGGCTAGATGAACTATAACATTAACAATAAAAGCGATCTTTAAGATTTGTTTGGTTTGTGAAGATTAGTTTAGGGTACTAGACTTAGGGGAAATTCTCAGTTAGATTTTAATAAAGCAGTTTATTAGATTGCTAGGGTTTTATTACGTATCGTATTGAATTTAAAACTAAGAGTTTAGGAGAACACTCTCGTGCATCTCGGCTGAGCGTTGATCGATAGCTTTGATCTATAGCAATACGATGGCGTCGATCGATCTCAATCTAAACAATACTAATTTCGGGGTTTAATATATTCTCTACAATTCTAATTCAACTCTCATTTGTTACTAGTTATTTAGATTGTTTAAAATAGATTCCAGGTTATAACCATGCTCTCGCTTGTTCTATAGAACCCTAGTTTCTAATATTGAAGTGATCAGATTGAACTTAACATTAAGTGAAACTTAAACAAAGAGCCAAGAAGATTACCCTAACAATTCTATAAAATCACCAATACATTACTACCATTGAATAACCCTAAATCTAATAGAGAATTACTCAGAGATAGCAATAAATAACATCATTAAACTACGAATAGATTGCATAGAATAGAATGAATAAAAAGATAAGGAGTTCAAGATCTTCTCTGTAATGATAATAAGATCTATCTCTCCAATAGATGTAGTAATGTGTTCCAACTCTAAAAACTCTTGTGTCACTTTTGTGGCAGCTTAGTTTCAGAATAATAAGTTTAGGGTTTAAGAAAGATAGAATACCCTAATAAATAGTCTAAATTTGGCCAGGGACTCGTCTTGCAATTAATGAGACTTTTGGGTAAAATTTGTAGTTTCCCAATCTTTCTGCCGACTTCACCGTCGATCGACGCACAATGTGTGACATCGATCGAAGGTCCATTCATAAATCTGGATCCGACTCTGGGCTTTTGCTGAGCAGTCCTAATTGCTTAAAATAGTCCAAAAGCTCCAATTGCTTCCAATAAGTACCTAGACCTGTAAATGCTCTACAACAATGCCAAATGCATATAAAAGACTCTAAATATATATATTATAGGTAAAATAGGTAAAATCCATAGTATATCAACTCACGCAGACTTAATCTTTTGCTTGTCCTCAAGCAAGCAAAGCTTGTGTGAGAAGTTTTGGAAAACGAAGACTCACATACTATTTAAGTATAACTGTCGCCTCAGTTTCTTGCAGTCACATCCTATCAAATCAATCACATAGAAACTTTATATACTCTATCCTAGTATAGCAACCAAATTCATTCTACCAACCACTTAGCGAATACTAGTCTGACTCACCCCTCTACTGATTTCATTTCTTTGCATAAAATAAAAGTGCAGGCTTTACCTTTGGAGTATCGATAAAGGGACACCTGGATTCTTACCTCTGCAAGTATCTGAACACACAGGTAGTCTTCTCTAATCCTTTCCTCTCTCTCTTCTCGCTTCTTCTCAGTCAATGTCTCCCTTCTTTTGAGGGTATCATTTTATTTTTTTAATTGACCTAGATATTTGGATAGGCTTCCATGAATCAAGCCCTAATGGTTTTTGCCACCAGATGCTGTTCACTTCTTTTTGACCTTTTTATCTCGTTCTAGGATCATATGAATCAAGCTTTAATGGTTGTAGCCACCAAATCCTGTTCGACTCATTTTTTTTAATCTGAAGGTGAGAGAGACGGGAATCGGAAGTACACAGACTTTTACCTTCCCGACTTGCAGAAGGAATCCGATCCAATGTATACCAAATCCCAAAACAAGCAAATAATATCAGGATCAATGTTGGAAATCAGCCTCGGTTGCTCCAAAGTTTCTAAGCAAGTGTGATATAGTGGCAGGGTGATCCAGTTTGGTATCTCTAGTAATCTCTGCAAATAACCTTCTAAAAATGGTGCTAAAGTGTGGTTAGTCAATAGTAAACTTCTGATCATAATCCTCTTCTTGACTCAATAATTTTTTTGAAAAACTTATATATATATATATATATATATATATAACACTCAAAAACAATCAAATAGCATTAGCAAACCTCCCCCATACTTAAATTACACTTTCCCCAATGTAATTCACCTCATATTGGTTATGAGAAAATATATCATAAGTAAACAGTGTTAGAGATAGTCAAATATACCAACACTGTTAAGTGTATCGATCGATGGCAGGAGGGGAGCGTCGATCGATGGTAAACCATCATCGACGAGCGATGAAGAACGTGCGGTGTCGATCGATGGGTAATTCGAGCTATCGGGATACCTTCATATATAGAATATATATTGAATTAGGAAATAATATCTATAAAGTTAAAAATTCGTTACGCTATGTTAGAATGCCATCTATCGATAGAAACAAGTAGGTGTCGTTCGATGCTAGGCAGTCAGACTAAATTGTGTGTGTCTACTCTCCATTCTTATCATCTCTCTCTAGGTTACCTCTGTTAGACACTAAAACACATGGTGAATATAAAATCAAACAGTGATAAATAAATAAGTAGTCGAAAGTATAAATGCAACAAAAATAAAGAAACAGAAGTAATAGTCTTAAACGGAGATGAAGTAAAAGAGAATGGAGTATCGAAAAGACTACTCCTCATCGGACGTATCCTGGTCCTGCTGCTGCTGCTGTCGTGCTGGAGATGATCGGGCTCGTGTCTTAGGGTGGCTGAAGCACTGGCAATGCGACATGGTCTATAGCCTGGCCCATATCGCTCGAAGCGCGTCCACCATGACCCTCTGGAAAGTACTGTGGTCGTGTATGGGCAGCTTTGGGATTATGGGAAAGGCTGGAGGAGGCGGAGGCGGCCGTGCTGGCTCGTCTGCTCCTCCTGCTGCGATCGGAGGCGCTGGGCGGAGACCTCCTCTGCAGCGCACTCTGAGGGGTGCGGTGTGGATTTGGCGCTGTAGATCATCAGAGAAGTCTGTCACCTCTCGCAGCGGTAAGGGTATCTTCCTCGGTCCCTCGTCATCCACAAAAGAACCAAAAGCGTCCCTTCTTTAGCCAATGGGCCCTCGTCAAGTGACCCTCATCCATGAAGCGCTGTCCTCTCTCTACCGAAGCTCCCTCGAGACTGATGTCAAGAAAAGGGAAGCTCGGTGTCTGGAGGCTCCCTATCGTCTTCCTCTTCGCGCCCGAACCATGGAAGGGTTTGTCTTCAGGGACGCCAGGTGCTCAGCAAATATAGCCCTCATGTTCACCTGCTTATCGGTCTCCGGTGGAACAAAGAGCTCCTCATCTAGCCCAACTAATTCCCTGACGGAATAATATAAAAGTGTTAGCTCCTGAACCCGAACCTTGTTGGGTTTCATCTTGCACAACAGGGTGTTGGCAAGCACCTTCAGAAAGTAGCGCAGGGTGGGGTGACGGACGTCCGTCTAAGTAGCTGAGCCCGAGTCAAAATGGCCACCAAGATGAGGCCGCAGAAAGTAGGCAAACCAGGAAAAGGAGCAACTTCTCAGGCACTGGTACCAAAGTCAAAGCCATAGATCTCGCAAAGTCAGGGTAGCCTCATGTGCCACCTTCGCCCTGGGGCCCTTGTAGAGCACCTGAGCTGTAGAGATGCACTGCCTCACCAGGTCTGGGTAGAGAGGATATGGCTTAGTAGCCATGGTGCCTAATCCGAGGTCCTGCACATCTGTTTGAAGTCGGTGTAGACCCCAGTTTCTTCAGGGTTCGCTTGTCAGCGAACTTGGTTGGCTTGGTGGCATGCTTTGCCAGGCGTTCTAATAGAGATTGTTGAAGTCGTCCCACTCCTCACTCAGGCGATGGTGTGTGCATTCCCTCGATGCCACAGCTCTTCAAGGATGTGGATAGTCCTTGAATGTCACAAGGAGAGCCTCCTCTTCCTTGGGCAAAGGGTCTCGGCATTGAAGACCCCGTGGTGGAGCGTCCTCTTCCTTCGGCCAAGGGTCTCGGCATTGAAGACCCCGTGGTGGAGCGCTGGGACCACCGACCTCATAACATGCCTTATTCCTTCGCTTGTCCATCTGCATATAACGAAACAAAACACAAATCAGAATCGATGTTGAAATTAAAGGAGCATCCGTCGATAGATGGTACCGCATGGTCATCGATTGGCATAGCCTAATGGCCATCGATCGACGTGGACACATGGGCATCGATCGACGCTGTGTCGCGGATCAGTGTTCACAAGCTGGAAAATAATAAACTCAAATCGTGCAAATCATGTATAAAATTGATGGATAGTCCCTAATATAGTACTCCAGCACCCTAAATCGTTCTACATGCCTACTAAAACCACCAAAATTCGATTTTTCTTCAACCCCTGAAAATTTCCCTAATCTAAGAGGTTTGGATAAAATACCTTGAAAATTTAATGATATAAAGAGTTGAACAGGTAGAGAGTGTAGAAATCGTGTGGTTTAGGCTCAAAACGAGTAAAATCAGCCAAAAATTCAGAGAGAAATCGGGTGTAGAAGTTGGATGTGTTTTTGGCGGTTTGGAGAGAAATGTTATATGAATCAGCGTCATGTCGAGTTAACCTACCCGACGCACAAACGTCGAATGATGACAATATAGGGGCATCGATCGATGGTCTGGTCGGTGACTCCTTATTTAGTTTATATTTTTATAATTGCATTAATAATAAGTTATTATTAAATATTTTTTAATTATTAAAGTATTACTTTTAATATATAAATTTTTCTTCTTCTTTTTGTATTTTATCATTATATATATATATAAATATTATTATATTAGTAAATTATTGGGTTGCCTCCCACTCAGCGCTTGTTTAAAGTCGTTAGCTTGACGGGTAATGGGCTCATCATACGGGATCAGGCATCTCTAGAAGTGTGGTTTGAGTATTCGGAATTTCAGATCTAGTCTAATAGTATTTCACTAGCTTCCCATTCACCATGAAATCTTCGCCCTTAGGATTAAACATGACAACTGTCCCGTGAGGGGTAACTTTTTTGATGGTGAAGGGTCCAGACCAACGAGAACGTAATTTTCCAGAAAATAGGGTTAGCCGAGAGTTGTACAGGAGCACTTGTTCATTTGGTTCAAAATGACGTGAAATTATTTTCTTGTCGTGGTAGGCTTTCGTTTTCTCCTTGTATAATTTTGAATTCTCGTAAGCGTGATATCGGATTTCGTCGAGCTCATTTTGCTGAACTAATCTCTTTTTTTCCTGTGGGTTTAGCATCAAAGTTTTTTTTTATGGCCCATTCGGCTTTATGTGCTAGTTCTACCGGGAGATGGCAGGATTTTCCATTGATTAAGTGGAATTGGGTAGTTCTTAATGGAGTTTTAAACGCTGTTCGATATGCCCAAAGAGCATCATCTAACTTCAAAGACCAATCTTTAGATCCTACCGTCTTTTATAGGATTTCTTTGATTTGACGGTTGGATACTTCTACTTGTCCGGTGGTCTGAGGGTGATAGGGTGTAGCTAATCTATGGTGGACTCCATGTTTCTTAAGTAGTTTCTCGAACACATTGTTAGTGAAGTGGGTGCCTCCATCGCTTATTACGATTTCCGAGACTCCTAATCTGGGAAATATAATATTCTTAAAGAGTTTAAAGACTACGGCAACATCGTTTTTTTGAGTTGCTATCGCTTCCACCCATTTAGATACATAATCTACAGCGACCAATATGTATTTGTTTCCATGCGAAGAAGGAAAAAGGCCCATGAAATCGATGCCCCAGTAATCGAACACTTCAACTTCAAGTATGAAATTTTGTTCCATATCGTTTCTCTTACTTATTTTTCCTCTTCTTTGGCAGGGGTCGCATTCCGCTACGTAGGCTTGAGCATCTCGAAACATAGTGGGCCACGAAAAAGCCTGCTCGTAGGATTTTTGACACTGTCTTAAAGCTAACGAAATGTCCAACGTAATCGGATCCGTGACAATGACATAGAATTTATGGAGTTTCTCTTTCGGCAACACATCGTGTATATATGCCGTCAGAGCAGTGTTTGTAAAGATAAGATTCATCCCATTGGTATCTCCGGATTTCTCTCAAAATTTTCTTTTTATGATATCCTTTGAAGAGTTCGGGTTCTACTTCGCCTGAAAGATAGTTTACTATATCTACGTACCAGGGTCTATCGGTGGTGTTCAGTGTGCACACCCCCGACTTAATCTTCTACCTCTGGGAGAAGCATTATTTGGAATTGAAAGATTACAACTGACGTTGATATCGATACGGATGATTAGTTCATTGACATTCTCGAATGCATCGTGGGACGACAGTGTATAGGTAGCATCGATCAATGTTTTACGATGTTGTCGTTCGATGAGCTAAGCATAGTGTCGATCGATTCTAGTTCATGTGAAGAACTAACTTTGCCGATGAAAGTCGATTCTTCTAAGTAGACATTTTATGTGGGTAAGAAATCGTTTATAGGGATGTCTTCATCTACTCTTATTCGTGACAAGTGATATGAGACAACGTTTTATACTCCTTTTTTGTCTTTTACTTCTATATCAAATTCTTGGAGAAGTAGAATCCACCGTAAAAGTCTCGGCTTAGCGTCTTTTTTGTTCATTAAATATTTTAATACGGTGTGCTCGGTGTGAACAACTACTTTTGAACCGACTAGATAGGAACAAAAAAATTCGAAGGCGAATATAACAGCTAGTAACTCTTTTTCCAACGTCGCATAGTTGCGTTGCGCGTCATCGAGGGTCCTACTAGTGTAGTATATAGCGTGAAACGTTTTGTCCTTTTTCTGCCCAAGAACAGTGCCTACAGCGAAATCACTGGCGTCGCACATAACCTCAAAAGGTAAATTCCAATCCGGTGATTAGACAATAGGGGTGATTACGAGTGCTGATTTGTTTTCTTGAATGGCTTCAAGACATTCAGGTGTAAACTCGAATTTCACCTCATTGCACAGAAGTGCAGTAAGGGGTCTAGCAATTTCTCTAAAATCTTTTATGAATCGTCTATTGAATCCAGAATGTTCTAGGAAACTTCTAACATCTTTGGTATTAGTGGGTGGCGGCAGTCTAGTCATTACGTCAATTTTTGCCCTGTCCACCTCAATTCCGGCTGTTGAGACCTTGTGTCCCAAGAAAATTCCTCTGTTAACCATGAAATGTTTTCCCAGTTCAAAACCAGATTTTTCTCTTCGAATCGAGCTATTACCTTACATAGGTTATCGAGACAAGTCTTGAAATTCGGAGCATATACCGAGAAATCGTCAATGGAAACCTCCATGAAGTCTTCGATCATATCGATGAATATCGATATCATGCATCTTTGGAAGGTCGCAGGGGCGTTACAGAGTCCGAATGGCATCCTGCGATATGCGAACGTTCCATAGGGACATGTAACAGTGGTCATTTCTTGGTCGTCCGGATGTATGGGGATCTGGAAGAATTCGGAATATCCATCAACAAAGCAATAGTATTCGTGCCTCGCGAGCCGTCTAACATATGATCGATAAAGGGTAACGGAAAATGATCTTTTCGTATGGCAGCATTGAGTTTTATATATTCGATACACATTCTGTGTCCGGTGACAGTTCTAGTAGGGATCAATTCATCTTTATCATTCTTTACTATGGTAATTCCTTTTTTCTCTGAGACAATATGAACTGGACTCTAAGAGTTTCATTATTTCCGTCTTCACTACCTCCTTCAGGATAGGGTTCAATCTCCTCTGATGCTTGATGGATGATTTTGATTCACCATCAAGGTGTATCCTATGCATACATAAATCAGGAGAAATTCCCGGTATATCATCTAACGAATATCCCAGAGCTTTGCGGTGCTTTCGCAGTTTATTAAGCAATAGAGCTTGCTCTCCGCTACACAAATTGGCATTAATTATGACATGGTAGGAGTTGTTGTAAAGAAAAGCATATATAAGGCCAGTTGGAAGTGGTCTAACTTTGATTTTAGTTGCTTTAGCTTTGATCCAATCGTTGGTTTCAATACGTTGTTGATCGATGGGGACGTTGGGATGTCGATCGACGGATGTCGAAAGATAGAGATCTTCGATGTCGATGTTGAAAATTCCTTTTGTGGCGTCCATCAACCTTGTGTACTGTCTAGTGTGATCTTCTAATGTAGGGATGTCACCTTCAGGGGATTTTCTTGCTTTCTCTAAAGGTTCGTTCGAGCACATATCTGTGAATGATTCTTCTACTAGATCAGAAAGATGATCCATATGGTAAGTTTGACCGTCGATCAAAGGTAGTTTTATTATCTTTTCCATGTAAAAAAATCGTAGTTATCTTCCCGATTTTGAGGCATATACGTCCTCCTCTAACATCGATGATAGCTCCGGCGGTTGCCAAGAAAGGTTTTCCTAAGATAATTGGATTTCGAGGTTCTCGCTCATATTTAAGCACTATGAAATCTGCAGGTATATCGCCGTTATTAACGCGTACGGGAACGTCCTCAAGTATACCCTCCGGGATTCTAGTGGACATGTCAGCTAAAACGAGACTGATCCTGGTAGGTTGAAATTGTGTTTGCCCTAGAGTGACTGCGACGAAGTAAGGAATCAGGTTTACACTAGAGCCTAAATCGCAGAGGGATTTTTGAATCTCTCATTGCTAATAGTGCAATCTAAAATGAAACTACCAGGATTAGGAAGTTTAACTGGAGTTTTTCCTCTAATGATTTAACTCACCTCTTCGGACACCATCATCACACAGTGTTCTGATTCATGGAATCCTCACGAAGCTTCATCATTCACGTACTGCTTGATGGTGGGCGAGATATGAATGGCATCGCTTAGTGGCATCTCAATGTTTATTTTGTCTAGCTGCTTCTTTTTCTGCTTAGCGTTTTTCAGTGGAAAGGGAGCGTTGGCATGGTAGATTTTAGTCATAACCGGTTTGGTTGGTTCTGGTTCAGGGCTTCGATCGATTCTACGATGCGAGCGTTGAGCGATAATAGGTTCAGCACGTCAAACGATGTCCGGTAAAGGTTGTCGATCGATGTCTCCTATTTTATGCTTTTTCTCTTAGGTTCAACAATTAACTCCTCAAGATCGTCATTTTTTTCTAGTAAATCGGGATCATGGAGGATATCGGGGTTCGTCTCGTACATTTCGAGCAGGATGGAATACGATTTTTCATTTTCTTTTTCGTTGGTTGCGATTTTCTCGAATTCATAGATGGTGTTACTCTCTTTAACGCCAGGGGTGATTTTTCAACCGCTTCGTAAAGCTACGACATTGCATTGTTTCCTGGGGTTAGCGTCTTTTTTACCAGGTAAAAATGCATCCTTTCTTCTGATTGACATAGCGTTGCTCGCCACTTGGTTGTCGATTATCCTAATGTGTTCGGTCAGAGTTTCAAAATTTTCTGTCATTTCTGAGTATATAAGATCTAACTTCTTTTTTAGGTCGGCAGCTACTTTATGGTTTGCTGTGAAGACTTGGTTCATTTTTGACTTTGAATTGTTTTCGTATCTGTTCACAGTGATGTCGCATTTGCTTGTGGAATCGCATGTGTCTTTCCTAAATCGTTGATCGTGCTGGTTCATCAAGTCAGAGAATTCAACTTGTTTTTTTTCGAAATTGGAAGGGACAGCCTTGCTCTCACCATAATATCGAGATAAGTCATTTTCGTCCAGAAGGGCTGCAACTGATGCCAGAGTTTCTCTAACTCGGATGGAGTGCTCCTCTTCTGTGGATAATGGTGGTTCCCTACTTTTGGTGTCTCTTTTTTCGAAAGCTCGACCTAATGCTATGTTTTCTATTAGAATTTTAGCGCTTGTAGGGCTTCGGGTGCCGAAGTTCTCTTCGCTGGCTTTATCAAGGATGGTTTGATAGTCTAGGTTGAGTCCTCTGTAGAAAGTATTGATTAGTTGGGGTTCTGAGAATCCATGGTGCCGACCCGAAAGTTGGTAGCTCTTAAACCTATTTCAGGAGTTTCTAAAAGATTCGCGACTACCTTGAACAAAAGTGGATATTTCTCTTCTTGCTTTCCAGTATCTCTCCTCGTCAAAGAAGTGATTTATAAAAGCGCTTCGAATGCCTTCCCAACAAGTCAGGGATCCTCGTGGTAGCTGGTTCAGCCACCACCTGGTGTCACCCTCTAGGAAAAAATAAAAAAAGTTTGCAGCGAGGGAAATCGACGCTCACCATGACTTCTAGCATCTCGATGTGATCATTCGGGTGTTCAGTAGGAGAGCCACTGAACTGACTTTTTTGCGCCATAATTAGGAAATCGATATGAAGTTCAGAGCTTCCAGGATGGTTATCGGATAATCGAATTACAGATATATTGGAATAAGTTCTGCTGGGATTTAGGTATTCGAGCATTGGCAATTCAAGCTTCATCTCATTCTTTGGAGATTTAGTGATTTGATTAGGAATTGCAGCTTCCTGATAATAAATTAGTTGGCTTGCTTCGTTGCTTTTATTATTCATTGGTTCTATCAAGACTACTTTCTCATTATCAGATTCAGTAAAGGCGTACTTACCTGCTTCCGGCTGATCTGTATCTATCGATGGTAACGGAAGAGTATCGCCTGACAGCATTGGACTAATGTCGATCGATTCGAGATGGTCTTCGTCGATCGATGGTTGTTGTCAAGAGTCCATATTCTCTCCTTTATGTACCTGTCTCATAAGATTTTGGGAAAGAATAATTTAGCAAACAATAAAGTAAAAATCTAGGCAATATTCTAAACGAAATCTAATGGCAATAAGAAAGACTCCCCGGCAACGGCGCCAAAATTTTTGTGGGGTTTTATTTCACTTTCAAATTAACCCTATATTCCCACTTTACTCTATCAAATAAGAGGTTTAGTGTAGGACTTAGGGATCGAATCCACAGAGACTCTAAGATTGCACAATAGATTTATTATCTTCTAATGAAGGCTAGATGAATTATAACAATAACAATAAAAGCGATATTTAAGATTGGTTTGGTTTGTGAAAATTAATTTAGGGTACTAGAATTAGGGGAAATTATCAGCTAGGTTTTAATAATGCATTTTAATAGATTGCTAGGGTTTTATTAAGTATTGTTCTGAATTTAAACCTTAGAGTTTAGGAGATCACTCTCGCGCATCTCGGTTGAGCGTTGATCGATAGCAACACGATGGTGTCGATCGTTGCTCATTCTAAACAATAATAATTTCATGGTTTAATATATTCTCTAAACTTCTAATTAAACTCTCGTTTGTTACTAGTTATTTAGATTGTTTAAAATAGATTCCAGGTTATAACCATGCTCTCGCTTGTGCTATAGAACCCTAATTTCTAATATTGAAGTGATCAGATTCATCTTAGTATAAAGTGCAACTTAAACAAAGAACCAAGAAGATTACCCTAACAATTCTATAAAATCACCAGTACATTACTACCATTGAATAACCCTAAATCTAATAGAGAAATACTAACACATAGTAATAAAGAACATCAAATTGGATAGAATAAAATGAGTAAAAAGAGAAGGAAATGTAGCAATAGATGTAGCAATGTGTTCCAAATCTAAAAACACTTGTCTCACTTTTGTGGCTGCTTAGTTTCAGAATAATAAGCTTAGAGTTTAACAAATATAGAAAACCCTAATAAATAGTCTAAATTTGGCTAGTGACTTGTCTTGCAGTTAATGAGACTTATAGGTAAAATTTGTAGTTTCCCAATGTTTCTGCCGACTTCATCGTCGATCGACGCACAGTGTGTGACATCAAGCGACGGTCCATTCATATATTTGGATCCCACTCTAGGTTTTTGCTGAGCAGTCCTAATTGCTCCAAAATAGTCCAAAAGCTCCAATTGCTTCCAATACGTACCTAGACCTGTAAATGCTCTAAAACAATTCCAAATGCATATAAAAGACTCTATATATACTATATATATTATAGGTAAAATCCATAGTATATCAGCTACCTTTGAGAGAGTCTGATGAAGCATCGAAGGGGGAAGAAAAGCCAGGTTCAAGTTCTCCATGTGTCCTCCTAAGTTGTATTGAACAAATAAAAGAAAACGGTTATTAGTGTGAGATATATAGCGCTAATTTATTTGTAGAAGGTGATAAACCCTTTAAATTGATGATCCTCTTACCCAACTACAAGTAATAACTTCACCATTTAAGAGTTATTTGATGGATGCCTCGAAGAGATGCAACTTTTCTCTATAACAATCGCCTCTCTTGGAGTTAATTATCATTACACTTGACTCTCTCTTCTTTCTTTAATGTTAGTCAAGTCCCTAAGTTTAACTTCCACTCTACTAAATTGTCTATTTCTCTCCCTTTACATATATACAGTTTGGTCTATCCCATTAACATTTCTTTGCAAAAATAACATCGAAGTCACAATAAATCAAATGAACTACACCTCATCTGTCAAGTTTCTAACAATATGGCACACTACAATATGCTTGTTTACTTTGTATATAACAAGAGCATCACGGTGTGTCGTTTCAGAGTAAAAATACTCAGGATCCAGTCTTTATCTTCCTATTTTTTCGGTTTTGGATCCAAATGGAGTTATATCCTAGTGGATGAGGCTGTAAGTGTAAAATCGTCTCTGAAGTTTTTAATAACATGGAAAAATGCAAACTGAAAAATTGATACTTAACCTTTATTATGTAGGAACCAAGATGGAGATGATCATTTATACATGAAGGGCATATAGATTTAGAGGCCTAGAGAACCAAGAGGAACAGCGGGTGAAAATCTTTCTTGTAGAACTTGACTATGCCTATCCAGGTTTCAAGGCAACAAACTCTCAATTCAAACTATATGTTATGCCGTATACTAAATTCCACATCAACGATCCTCTGAACAATAATCATTACATGGAGTCAAGTGTATCCATGATATCCCTCACATCATGAACTTAAACTATCCCATAGGTACTAATGCTAACAACTAAAATATATTTCAGATGATGTATATATTAGTCTCGGAAGCTAAAACACTTACCTTCTAGATATAATGGGAGTGGTCTTCAACACGGAAGACGATTTTGATGACCTTGCAGGGCCAAAGATGGTTCCTTACATAAGTACAAAGTAACATATTATCACAGCCAAATGTTTACATTGGTGTAATTGACACACATTGTTTTATTCATAATAGTGAGAGTGAAATAAAATCTGTGGCAATTGGGGATATGATACGTTAAGATAATAGTTAATATCTCAAACTTGTATTATAGCATTAAATATAGAAATACGTCAATAGTTACTTAAAGCAATTAATTATTTACATTGGAAGCATACTTTAGTAGGTATGATTTGATGTTAAATATATTTAAATATACCTGTTTAAATCATACATATTATACATATAATTTACATTTAAGTTGTCATCTTCATAATGATGTCAATGTTAGAATACAAAATATATTCTTGAAAAAGGTTAATAAGAAATGTCTATATCAAATATTTTTATTTTCTGATTCTTTCTCACCCAATAAAAAATTTTAAGGATATTCCATAGTCTAAAACGAACTTCATCGATAAGTTCAATTTAAAGCCTAATATTATATATAAAGCTATAAATTCTTTTTATATACAGTCTTCAAAAGCAGTTGTTCAATTTACTCTCCATAAAATATTATTATATTTTGTTACCAAAAATATAATAATACATATTGATATAAATGAACTTTATTTTACTTAATATAAAAAAGAATGTACGTCAATGATACTATAGTATCAAATGAGTATATATATTGATACGTGAAACTTATTTTTAACCTAATTTTTAAACCACATCACCTTAGAGAGAGAGAGAGAGAGAGAGAGAGAGAGAGAGAGAGAGAGAGAGAGAGAGAGAGAGAGAGAGAGAGAGATATGGAGTGATACAGAGTGATTGAGAGAGAGAGTTACAATATACTTATACACTAATAATCATAGCTATATATAGCAATATATCAATCATATTAATACCCGCAGACACATGCTTGCGGGTGGTCCACCTAGTTTTAACTATAGAAGATTAGAATCAAGTTTCATATTCTGAGGTAGATTTTCAGATTAATAAAATCTAACCTAATTATTTTTTAAATTACAAATAATTTATTGATATAACTTAAATATGAAAAAGTTTGTACCGAGACGCATATTAAACTCTAGAGGAAACAATGTACTGCATGTTTTAAAAAAACGAGAAATATAAATAATTTTTTTTAACAAATAAATTAGATTAAAACTGCAAATTATACAATTATTGAGTTTGGGAATGACTATGTTTACAATTCCTTAAGTATTAATCCTGGAACATTACAACATCTTTTGGTAGTCATGTATCATCACTACAATGATTCTTAGATTTCTTAGAAAAATAGGTTGGTCCAACTAAACATATATGATGATATTAATTAAAATAACTATCAAATTAATTAGTAGGGCATAAAATAATATTCTCCATTTTTTCTTTAAATAAAAGCTATGGAATTACTTATGATTACCCAATATATGATAATTAATGCTTTCCAATAACAAATATTGATAACAATTTTTGTATCCTACATCTTTTTATTTATTTTATATTCTTAAAATAAATTAAACAATCACATTAAGCATATAATAAAAAAAATTCTTATATGCTAAATTTTGAATTTTCATGAACGATTATAGATTGTTAAGACTATTAAAAATCCACATTATTTTTTTTGTGATCAATGGTTTAATTTTTTTGTTATTACAAGATACAAAATGATCATAAATTCCTACAAATACGAAGTTTGATTTAATATATATACAGATTATATATATATATTATTATATATATATATATATATATATATATATATATATTTCAATATTTTTACTCATTAATGCATTCACACTATGTTTATCACGTACGTGGCAGCTGACAACGATTTGAGAAATGTATGCTGACATGTCACCTGTAGAGAGATTCTCAGCATAATTCTACATAAATATGTTCATACTATGTACTATTTCACATTTTTCAATATAAAACTCACATGTAATGTTCCATGGGTTATACAATTGTTCCACGTAGAAAGAAAATTTGCAAAATACTCACTAATATGTAAGCCTGTTTTATTTTTACTTATTTTATTTTAGATTTTTGATCTTTTATGTGTTATTTTGAGAAAAAAAATATTTCTTAATGTTAATTAAAAATATCTTTATATATTTATCATCCACCTTTATATACACGTACGGTGAGTTGGATGGCACAAACCGACCAACTCGCCCGTATGGCGAGTTGGACGGCGCAGATCAACCAACTTGCCCAAATGGCGAGTTGGACAAGGCCAACTCACCATACGGGCGAGTTGGTCAGCACGGATCGAACAACTCGCCCGTAAAGCGAGTTGGACAGACGGACCAACCAACTCGCCCGTACGGCGAGTTGGACTGTCCAACTCGCGATACGGGCGAGTTAGATAGCACGAGCAATCCGACTCGCTCGTTCGGCCAGTCACATCAAATCAATTTTGTTTCACCTCGTCCTCGTTAAACTCCCTCTTTTGATAGTTGATCAAACTTATCTTTGTACCGTCTCGATCCGGATTAACATTGGAACATTACTGAAAGAACTTGTTTTCTCGAGAAAAGATCTTGTCGATCGTTTGAGACGATAACGGTTAACTAAACACCTAGATTCACACGCACCATAGGAAAGATCCTAACTCTCGGACGACGTCTTCTTAGCAATGGTATTTCAATAAAATCGTTGAAACGCCTAAGTCAGAAAACAGCCCGAAGAGGTCTAAAGCTCGGCTAAAGGCCCACTCACGATTTTATCCGAAATCAAGCCCAAAATTTGTGACGGTTATTCTTTTATTTTACAGGGAAGGATAAATGTTAATTTTGAAGGGATAAATGTCAAGATCGAAGGATAAATGTAAAATTCAGAAGATAAGCAAGAAGATCGAGGAAAAAAGGAATATTTCTGCGAAGCGATAAATTCGACCAAGGGCAGAAGGGGAAAGAGCAAACCGCCTCTAGAGGCGTATATAAGGACTTCAAGGGTGATGATGCAGAAGGAATACAAAAATATCTACTCAGAGCAAACATAGCTTAGCACTTAGCGCATTTAGGCAACTTTCCGCTTTTGTTATTTGAGCTATATATGACTCAACTAGGGTTTTGCATTCTTAGGTTATTAGAACTAGTGATCTCGTCGACAGCTCTCATAGCCTAGGCTCCTATCCTGATGTAAACGCTCATAAGCAAATTCGGAATAAGACATTTATTTTCTCTTTTTTGATTCTTACTTTGTTTTCCATATTTACTTCGTATTCTGATTGATTTGCATGTGGTTTAGAATATATCCGAGACCTCTGGGAAACTAGGGTTTACCTTGTGTTCTTAATTCAACAGAAATCGACGGTGCGAATTTCGGTTCCCACAGTTTGGGGCTAGAAGAAGGGTGGGTTAGGATCAATCTAACTCTCAGCCATCAACGCTCAATCGAAACATGTAAGATCTCAACAACCAACAACCTCGTTACCATAACGTCGTCGACGATAACATTGAAAACACTCCAGCGATAAACGTCACTGTGGTCAACGTCGACGCAAACACCGCAACGTTCGAGGAGGTGAAGAAGCTGTTCGCGACTTTTGAGAAGAAGTTGGCAGAACAAGATAAGGTAATGAATTCTCTCGCTAAACAGGTTGTAACCCTCACAGCAAGGTACAAGGGCCATCTTTCCACAGGGAACAACCTGAATCTGCGTAAGAAGACTCGACTTCGCAACCCGTTTGGACCGGTCCGATAAAGCACAAGGCAAACCGTCTGGACAAAACCCTGAGGAAGTCACCCCCGCACCTACACGGAAAAACCCGAGAGACCTCCCTCCTATCGCGGAAGTTAAAGAAGGAGAAGAAGTTGAACGTGTCGACGTGGAATCTAGTTGTCAGTCCGAACCGACGGACGAAGAAGTCGAGCAGCTCGAGACAAATCCCAGTTCGATAACCCTGTGAACAAAGTTGAAGAAGCTATATTCTGGAAAGAACATGAAGATCTGGCCGAGGAGCAAACTCGGAGCACTCGCAGCAAACGCCGACAAAGTCGGAAATCTGCTAGAAAGAGTTCTTAAATCCGTGATCATCTCCCAAGGAGAGGAAGAAACTCTTCGTGACTTCGTAGAACCGTTCAAAATCGTCATGGCTAGAGTCAGCGGGATAAGCAACAAAGTCGCGATAGACGCACTTCGAAAAATGCTCTGGTTCAAGTCGAAGTTCAGGAAGTGGATAACTTTAGAAAAACCATGCACGATCCAAGACGCGTTTCACAAAGCCACGGATTACATTATCATCGAAGAAGAGACGAGGGTCTTGTCCCAAAAATAGAAGCAAACAAATAATGCATCAAAGGATCCGGGGACGGATCAGATTAAAAAACAAAAACCTAGCAACGACAAAAACGCCCGACACGGAGACGAAGAAACGAAGGGAGCGCATTGCTACGCTATTAATTCCGGATCGGAGCAAGGACAGAAAGCGGGTAATACGTGGATCCAAAATCCAAGTTATGACGAAAACGCTTTCTGCAATTTTCACCAAACGCGCGGACAGTCGACAATTAACTGCAAAGTTCTCAGCACAAGATTGGCCGTGAAACTGCTCTCCGGAGAACTCTTAGGAGTCTCCAGCATGAAGGATCTCATCCGCGACTCAGATCACCTCCCAAAAAACGACAAAACCCCTCAAATGGAGAAACCTTCCCAAGGGGACCAATCGGGAGAAAAGCGCGTAAGAAGGCAGGATGATTAGGGGAATGACAGAAACCGTCGCAGGGTAAACATGATCATCGGCGAATCACAATTATGCAGCGACACCGTCTCAGCCATCAAAGCTTATCAGCGCAAAGCCGAGACAAGAGTGAATTCGACAATCTGTCCCACGATCAATGACACTCTAAAAGATGTAATCACTTTCGACGAAGAAGAAGCCAGAGGAATTGATCAGCCACACTGCGACCCACTCGTAATTGATCTACTGATAAGAGATCTCAAGGTCGCCAGGGTTCTCATAGACACTGGAAGCATAATCAACGTCATCTTTCGCGACACTCTTAAACAGATGAACATCTAGTTAGGCGAAGTTGTACCATCACCTAAGCCGCTAACCGGTTTCTCTAGCATAACATCAATGACCCTCGGATCTATCAAATTACCTGTGGGAGCAAAAGAAGTCACCAAGATCGTCGATTTCGTGGTCGTCGACCACCAAGCCATCTACAACGTCATCATGGGCACGCCTTGGTTAAACACCATGAAGGCAGTCCCATCAATTTACCACTTAGGTATTAAGTTCCCAACTCACAACGGGATTGCCGTAATTTGGGGCTGCCATCAGCAGTCGAGACACTGCTTCCTGGCCGAAAACAAGCTAAGACAAATCACGAACACCGAAATGAAAAATTCCAAGCGCCCAAGGATAACCCATGCATTAGACGAAGTACTTCGGGTAAGGACGACCCTGGAACCGTCGATTCTAGCAACTGCCAGCGAAGAACCAGTTCCAGTGCCCGACATGCCCATCCTATCAAAGAAGACAAGTCCAACAGAAGACGTCGACTCAGAAACTGACGCAGTTGACACAAAGACAACGGCCGAGTAAACAGATTCGCCTAAGAAAACAGAACTAAGAGTTGGCTTGATCCTCGAAAGAGGTATGTAGGCAGCTCGTCAAAAAGACGAGTTCAGCTATCCCCCTCTATAAAAAGGGAGGGGGGATTGGGTACATATACGAACACTCGTATATTCCCACATTCAGAAATAATTTTTTTTTAATTATAACCGAGATTTTCAAAACGTTCTCGACAATAAAGACTTCTTTATAAATTCGTAAATTATCTATCATACTGCAAAGAAACACTATGTCGAATATCCTTAGACGAACAAAACAATTATCGCGCCATCCCAGAAAAGTAAACGGATCAACTCTGCACCATCCTATCTCGGTCGAATCATAGATTCCCGATTAAAGCACGAGATTCTGGTTCCATACCCTCAAAACGTTACATACGCAAAGTGAGTTATCGAAAAAATAGGCGAGAAGTTGTCTTAATTTTTGAGAATACACCCCCAATCGCAACTACAAAACATTCGGCAATTGGGGCCGCTGAGCACCCTTGCCATCTTAAACAAACGCACCCAGGTTTGCCCTCAGGACAGACCCTCTCACATCCGACTAGGATAAACAGCGCGCTATAAAAGAAATCAGAAATTTTGGTCATCACTTTCAGGAGACTTACAAAATTATCCCTGAAGAGATGCTCGACTCCCACCAGACAAGTCGTACAAGCCGAGAACCTATCGCGGAATTTAAATTAGAACGGAGTCAGATTAAAATCAAAGCAGACAAAACGAAATCCGATTAGTCATCGCAAAGCCTTAAATCGAAAGTAAACATAGGTCTTGCTCTAAACCCAGAACACTGGTCACTGTCGTCTCAAGACATTATATCAAAAAGATACGAGATCCTAAAAGTATGTCTCTTCGTCCGTATCTTAACATTTCCAAAACTTCAAAAACTCCTGGAACATCTCGAACGAACAACGAACAGAGCGATCCGCACAAAAGAGAGGAAGTCGATATGACAACTCGAGTTTTCTTTCTACACTAAACAAATCCCAAATATCTAAAAAGACCCATTTGTCACAAAAAGCACTGTTCGAATAAAAGTTAGTTAAAGACATGGATTCAAGGCCACACTCGGCCAGTCCTGCTACATACGGCCACATTAGGCCGACACACAAACAAGACAGAAACGTGCATTAATATAGAAGAGGGCATTCCCAAATCAGTCGCAACCTTGCGATTACTCATCAAGAACGAAACACCCGGTCATCGATCTGCCAAGCGAATAGTCGTTGACATCCACAGGAGCCGTCGCCTGATTTACCTCGCCTGTCTCATCAGCATTCCCAACCTCGGCTCCACTGTGTCGGAAGAAACAGGAATCGGGTTCCATTGTTCCCAAATCCTCTCTTCGGTCTGAGGAATCACAAAGTCCCTATCCCTCTCGTTCATACGCCCGGTCTGCCTCGCATATTTGGCACCGAACGAATAACCAGGAGCCTGTGTGAGGTATAGACCGCCCACAGCACCGCGACATTCGTGATAGTCTCCGAAGTCCTTATAACCCTTCGTAAGTTCCTCGAATTGATACGAGAACTTTTCACGACGAGTCCTCATGATTTCAAACATTTCCCTCTTCCCTCGCCTATGAGCGCAACGAACCTCAGTCTCGACCAAATCCCTCTCGCGGCGACGGGAACTTTCCAACTCATCTCTCAGATGAGAAATCTCATTGTTGGCTGCCTTAGCCTTAAACTGAGCAATACGTGCTTCCTGCCAGCTCGCATTAAGTGCTCAGTTCATTATAAGGAGGCCCTGCCAAGTATCTCGAAGTCAGAAAATCTCATCCTTAAAATAAAATGACAAGAACTTACCCCGTTTCCCATTCTAGACGCCTGGGTAAACTCCGGGGTCTCGCTGGATCCACCTGCGCCCGGAGGATAGTCAAAACAAAGCGGCTCGTCGAAATCGCCTCGACCTCCACTGTCCCCAGCTACTTGACTATTTAGGTAGTTTCTTAGTATATTGTCGGAGGAGACGATAACGGTTAACTAAACACCTTGAGTCACATGCCTCATAAGAAAGATCCAAATTCTCGGAACGACGTCGTCTTAGAAATGTTATTTCGATAAAATCGTAGAAACGCTTAAGTCAAAAAAAGGCCCGACGAGGTCTAATGCTCGGCTAAAGGCCCACTAGCGGTCTTATCCGAAATCAGGCCCAAACTTTGTGACGGTTATTCTTTTATTTTGCAGTAAAAGATAAATGTTAAGTTTGAAGGGATAAATGTCAACATCGAAGGTTACAAGTTAAGTTTCCGAAGATAATCATGAAGATCGAGGAAAAAGGAATATTTATGCGAAGCGATAAATTCGACCAAGGGCAGAAGGGGAAAGAGCAAACCGCCTCTATAGATCGATGATGCAGAAGGCACACAAAAATCTCTACTCAGAGCAAACATAGCTTAGAAATTAGAGAATTTCGGCAACTTTCCGTTTTTGTTATTTAAGCTGCGACTCAACTATGGTTTTTGCAGTATTAGGTTACTAGAACTAGGGATCTCGCCGACAGCTCTCATAGCCTAGGCTCATATCCTGTATTAAATGCTCTTACACAAATTCGGAATAAGATATTTATTTGCTCTCTTTTCGATTCTTACTTTGTTTTCCATATTTACTTCGTATTCTGATTGATTGGCGTGTGGTTTAGCAGATATCTGAGACCTATGGGAAAGTAGGGTTTACCCTGTATTCCTAATTTAACGGAAATCATCAGTGCGAATTCCGGTTCCCACACACACAAAATCATTTCCATAGTTTTTCAATCAACCTAGCGATCACACAATACAATGAACTCAGTCACCGCTACAACATAGATTTGACTCAACTCAGCTACTCCACAACTCGACTCGACACAAATCATCCTAGACGTAAGGACCTATGGGCCACTCAAGGAAGTCCCACCTTGTGTTGGCCTAAAGCAAGAGGTCTTAGGTGAAGCACTGACTCCCAGCTTCCTAAATGACTATCCGAGTTACAGCTCGTTGGCCCCTTCTGGCTCTGTCTGCCACCCCGGTCCTAATAGCCATATTTATACCGTGACTTGTCATGACTCGATCTTCTGGTGCCCTTTCACATTTTCTATCCCGCATTTCGTGCTCACCGTCCGTTCACGGTCTTATCACTTAACTTCCCGTGGGTACCTCATGTTAGGCCGTTGTCCAGCGGGTACCTGTCACATCTCATTCTAGATGCCACCCATTTTCGGTGTCTCAAACGAAACATATTTCACATTAACTCATTCTCATTCACATTCCCATTTCTCTTTCTCATTCTAGTTCTCATTAACCCTAACTTTAACCTTAACACATTCATTAGATGCCACCCGTTCTTGATGTCACCTACATACTTCACTTTACAACCATACATACATACATTCATGATTCTAATTGTAATATCATACCAATTCTAACATCCACTTTTAACCTAGGTGTGCACTTCTTTCTAACAATATAGCTTTCATCATCATACTTCACAAACAACATAACAACCAATCACACAAGCAATCATTCATCAACATTCATCCACATCCAACACAAGTGATATAGCCTATTTATTACCAGTTTTCGGCCATGTTATAGGCTCTATTTAGAGTCTATTATGTGTGTCTAGGCTATGTTTAAGGTCTTTACAGGTCCATGTACGTTTTGGAGATATATGAAGATACTTGGAGCTTTTGGAGCATTTAGAGGAGAATAATATGTCGCTGATCATTGAGAGAGTCGAAGTACAAGACTGTCGTCGATCGACGACATAACCTTTACGTTGACCGATGTTACATGATCAAGATCGATCGATGCTACACGCTTCTCATCGATCGATAATCAATTCACAGACAGACGATTTTAAGCCAAAGTTAGAGAAAGGACACAAGTTTGCAAGATTACTCCTGCACGAGTTTTGACCTAGATTTTAGGGTTCTATATTTATACTTTATGTATTACACACAGAAAAGTGTGGTGGAGAGTGGGAGAGAGTTAAGAAAAGAGAGATTAGTTTTCTAATATAGTTATAAGGTTTTTAGGGGATAAGATTCACAACTCCTTAGGGAGATTTGTGTTGGAACCCCATTATTTTATCTATGCCTTATATTCAAACTATAGTTCTTACTTTAATTATGTCTGAGTAGTTATCAACTAGATTTAGGGTTGAATGATGTCATTCATGGATTAGCCCAAAAGTAGGATTGCTAGGTTAAGTTAATATCCATCAATTGAGCTGTGCTTAATGATTGCATTCTAAAGTAGCTAACTAGGAGCTCAAAAGTAAGACATGGACGACTACGAGAGTAGGTTATGTGCCAGAATAAACTCCATGGAACTAGTTTCTTAGGCGCATGCGAGAGCTGGTCTAATTAGTTTGGTGTACTGATATACCATGGATTTTAGCAATTTTACCTATGATATATAGAGTATATTTAGAGTCTTTTATATGCAATTGGTATTGTTTTAGAGTATTTAAAGGTCTAAGTACTTATTGGAAGCAATTGGAGATTTTGGACAATTTTGGAGCATTCAGGATTGCTCAGCAGAAACTCCGAGTTGGATCTAGATTTATGAATACACCATCGATCGACGTCAAACACTGTGCGACGGTCGATGGTCAAGTCGACAACAAGATTGGTGAAGGCTTGAGAGATTACAAGTTTTACACAGAAGTTTCATTAATTGCAAGTCCCTGACCGAAATTTAGACTATTTAGTAGGGTCTTCTATCTTTGTTTTAAGGAGAGCCTAGAATACCTAAGAGAGAGTTGTCTTCTAAGTTAAACCAGAGTTTTATAGTTTATAGTTGGATCATATTCCTACATCTACTGGAGAGAAAGATACGATCATCATTACATAGAAGATCTTGAACTCATTATCTTTTTCCGCAGTTTATTCTATGAAATTCATTCAGAATTTATTCATGTTCTTTATTGCTATGTATGAGTAGTTCTCTATTAGATTTAGGTTATTCAATCGTAGTAATGTATTGTTGATTTTATGGAATTGTTAGGGTTCCTCCTTGGTTCTTTGTTTAAGTTTCTCTTAATGCTAAATTGAACTTGATCACCTCAATCTTAGAAATTAGGGTTATATAGCGCAAGTGAGGGCCTGGTTATAACCTGGAATCTATCTTAAACAATCTAAATAACTAGTAACAAACAAGAATTGAATTAGAAGTTTAGAGAGCCCATCAAACCACGAAAACAATATTGTTTATAATGAGCATCGATCGATGCCATCTTATTGTCATCGATCAACGCTTAGTCAAGATGCGCGAGAGCGATCTCCTAAACCTTAAGGTTTGAATTCAAAACGATGCGTAATAAAATCCTAGCAATCTATTAGTCTGAATTATTTAAATCTACCTGAGAATTTCCCTTAAAATATAATCTCTTAATTTAATCCTCAAAACCAAATCAATCTTGAAATCGATTTTATTGTTATTGTCATAATTCATCTCGCCTTAATTCGAAAACAATAAGTCTATTTTGCAATCCTAGAGTCTATGTGGATTTGATCCCTAACTACTACACTGAACCTCTTATTTGAGAAAGTAAAGTGTGATATAGGGTTAATTTGAAAGTGAAATTAAAAAATAAAACTACATTAAATTTGGCGCCGTTGCTGGGGACTCTTTCTTATTTCCATTAGATTTCGTTTACAATATTGTCTAGATTTTTACATTACTGTTTGCTAAATTATCCTTTCCCTAAACCTTATGACACATGTACTTAAAGGAGAAAATATGGATTCAGGAGAACAACAACGATCGACGGGGTTTGTTCTAGAATCGATCGACGTTTTTCCACTGCTGTTGGGCGTAACTCTTCCATTGCCATCGATCGGTACCGATCAGCCGAAGAAGGTTTACTCATTCTGATAATAATAAAGTAGTCTTGATAGAACCAATAAACAATAAAAGCAACATAGCAAGCCAACTAATTAATTATCAGGGAGCTGCAAACCCCAATCAAATCACTAAATCTCCAAAGAATGAGGTAAAGCATGAATTGCCAATGCTCGAATACCTAAACCCCAGCAGAACCTATTCCAATAGGTCCACGATTTGATTATCCGATAACCATGCTGGAAGCTCTGAGCTTAATATCGACTTCCTAATTATGGCACGCAAAAATCAGTTCAATGATTTTCCTACTGAACACCCGAACGATCACATCGAGATGCTAGAAGACATGGTGAATGACGATTTCAATTGCTACAAACGTTTTCCTTTCTCCCTAGAAGGTTACACAAGAGCTACCACCATGATCCCTGACTTGTTGGGTAAATATTAGAAGCGGCTTCATCAACCACTTCTTTGGCGAGGAGAGATACTGGAAAGCAAGAAGGGAAATATCCACTTTCGTTCAAGATAGCCACAAATCTTTTAAAAATTCCTGGAAAAGGTTCAAGAACTACCAACTTTCGTGCCCACATCATGGATTCTTAGTGCCTCAATTCATCAACACATTCTATAGAGGATTAAACCTAGACTATCAAACCATCCTTGATACAGCCAGCGAGGGGAACTTTGTCACCCGAAGCCCTGCAGGCACTAATAGACTGATAGAAAATATAGCTTTAGGTAGAGATTTCGAAAATACAGACACCGAAAGGAAGGAACCACCATTGTTCGCAGACGAGAAACACACGATCCGAGTTAGAAAAACTTAGGCATCAGTTGCAGCCCTTCTGCATGGAAATAACTTATCTCAACATTATGGGGAGCACAACGCCGCCCCTTCCAACTTCGAAAAATGAGTTTAGTTGTCTGATGTGATGAACGTGAACAATCAACGATTTAAGGAAAGTGATGGCAATTTCACAAGCGACTACAACACCACTGTGAACAGATACGAAAGAAATTCAAAGTGAAAAATCAACAAAGTCTTCATTGGAAACTGTAGAATAGGTGCTGGCCTCAATGAAAATTTAGACCTGATATACTCAGAGATGACAGAAAAATTTGACACTCTGAGCGAACACATTAAGAGAATCGACAACTAAGTTGTTGCAACGCTATGTCCATCAGGAGAGAGGACGGATTCTTACTTGGTAAGACAGATGCTAATCCCATGATACATTGCAATGTCATAGCTTTACAAAGTGGTCGACAACTCACCCATGGCGTTAAAAAAAGAATCACCATCTATGAATTCAAGAAAATCGCGACGGATAAAAAAGAAAAATCACATCCCATCCCGCTCGAAATTTACGAGATAGATTCCGAAATCCTTCCTGAAACTGAAGAATTAAAGCAAAATGACGACCTTGAGGAATCAATTATCGAACCTAAGGGAAAGAACATAGACGTAAGAGACATCGATCGACACCCCGTACTGGACATCGATCGACACCCTTTACCGAAAATTGATCGACGCCCTGAAGAAAGAATCGATCGACGCTCTGATCCAGAATCAATAATGATCTACCAAGCAGAAGCCCACTTTCCTTCAAAAAACGCTAAGCAGAAAAAGAAGCAGCTATAAAAAGCAACTTGCAAGAAAGCGTTTGACAAAGTAAACATTGAGATTCCACTCAGCGATGCCATTCACATCTCGCCTGCTATTAAGCAGTATGTGAAAGACGCAGCATCACGAGAATTCCATGAATCGGAACACTACCTGATGGTGGTATCTGAAGAAATGAGCAAAATTATGCAAGGAAAAACTCCAATTAAACTCTCTGATCCCGGTAGTTTCGTTTTGGACTGCATTATTAGCGATGAGAAATTTCAAATATCCCTATATAAGCGAGAACCTAGAAATCCGATTAACTTAAAAAGACCTTTCCTGGCCACTGTCGGGGCGTTCATTGATGTCAGATAAGGACGTATATGCCTCAACATAGGGAAGATACCGATGGTATTTGACATGGAAAAGATAATAAAACAACCTAGATCGACGGTCAAAACTACCAAATCAATTACCTTTCCGACCTAGCATAAAAATCATTCATAGACATGTGCTTGAACGAACTTCTAGAGAAAGCAAGCACATCTTCTGAAGGCGACATCTCTGTGTTAGAAGATCGCACTGGAGCGTATACAAGGTTATTGGATGCCACAGAAGAAATTTTTAATATTGACAAACTCGATCCATCGACCCGCATCGATCGACACCCCAATATCACCATCGATCGAGAGCGTACTGTGACTGACGCCTAGAGCAAGGACAAAACACCCAAAATCAAGGTCAAACCACTTCCAGCCGGTCTTAAATTTGCTTTACTTTACGAAAACTCCTATAATGTTATCATAAATGCAAACTTTAGTAGCGGAGAACAAGCACTGTTGCTGAATAAACTTCGAAAGCACCGCAAGGATCTCGGATATTCGTTAGATGACATTCATGGAATTTCTCCTGCTTTATGCACGCATAGGATACACCTTGGTGACGAATCAAAATCTTCCATCGAGCATCATAGGTGATTGAAACCCAATCTGAAGGAAATAGTTAAAAAGGAAATCATGAAACTTCTAGAAGCAGGCGTTATTTATCCGATCTCAAACAGAAACTGGGTCAGACTGGTTCATGTTGTCCCAATGAAAGGAGGAATTACCATGGTAAAGAATGACAATGATAAATTGATCCCTACTAGAACTGTCACCTTACATAGAATGTGTATTGATTACAGGATACTAAATACTGCCACATGATATGATCATTTCCCTATACCCTTTATCGATCAAATGTTAGAAAGGCTCGCAAGCCACGAATACGATTGTTTTCTCGACGGGTATTCCGGATTCTTCCTGATCCTCATACATCCGAACGACCAAGAAAAGACCACATTTACTTGTCCCTATGGAACATTTGCATATCGCAGGATGCCATTCGGACTCTAAAACGCCCCCGAGACTTTCCAGAGATGCATGATATCAATATTCACCGGCATGATCGAGGCATCCATGGAGGTTTTCAGGGATGATTTCTCGGTTTATTGTCCGAATTTCAAAACATGTCTGGATAACTTGTGTAAGGTATTAGCTAGATGCAAAGAGAAAAATCTAGTTTTGAACTGGGAAAAATTCCATTTCGTGGTTAACAGTGGAATTGTCTTGGGACACAAGGTCTCAGCAGCCGGAATTGAGGTGGACTAGGCAAAGATTGACGTAATGAAAAAACTGCCACCACCCATTAATGTCAAAGACGTTAGAAGCTTCCTAGGACACGCTGGATTTTATAGGCGATTCATAAAAGATTTTAGAAAAATTGCTTGTCCCCTTACTGCACTTCTGTGCAAAGAGGTGAAATTCGATTTTATGCCCGAATGTTTTGAAGCCTTTAAAACAATCAAATCTGCGCTCTTATGCGCCCCTATTGTCATAGCACCAGACTGGGATCTACCATTCGAAATTATGTGCGACGCCAATGATTTCGCTGTAGGTGCTGTACTTGGACAAAAGAAAGAAAAAAAGTTGCACGCTATATATTACGCCAGCTGACTCTAGACGATGCACAACGTAATTATGCGACAACAGAGAAAGAGCTATTGGCCTTGGTATTCACCTTCAAGAAATTCCGATCTTATCTAGTTAGTTCAAAAGTTTTAGTTCACACCGACCACGCAGCATTGAAATACTTAATGCACAAAAAGGACGCTAAGCCGAGACTTTAGCGGTGGATTCTCCTTCTCCAATAATTTGATATAGAATTCAAAGATAAGAAGGGAGTAGAAAATTGAGTCGCAGATCACTTATAATGAATAAGAGTAGACGAAGACATCCTTATAAATGATTTCTTACCCACATAAAATGTCTACTTAGCAGAATCGACTTTCGTTGGTAGCGTCAGTTCGGCACATGAAGTGGAATCGATCGACGAGACACTAATACCATTGAACGATTATAGACATAAAGCATCGATCGATTTTGTCCAGACTCCATCGATCGACGATGCATTTGACAAGAACGATGAAATAATCATTCCAATAAATATCAACATCATTTGTAATCCTTCGACTCCAAATGATGATTCTCCAGAGACAGAAGTTTGAGTCGGGGGGGGGGGGGGGTGTGTTCACTAAACACCACAGATAAACCTTGTTATGCAGATATAGTAAACTATCTTGCCGCCGAAGTAGAACCCGAACTCTTCAAGGGATATCATAAAAATAAAATGTTGGAGAGAAATCCGTAGATATCACTGGGATAAACCTTATCTTTACAAACACTATTTTGACGGCATATATAGATGAAGTGTTGCCGAAAGAGAAACTCCAGAAATTTTATATCATTGTCACTGATCCAATTACGCCGGACATTTTGCTAGTTTTAAAATAGTGTCAAAAATCCTACAAGCAGTCTTTTGGTGGCCAACTATGTTTCGAGATGCTCAAGCCTACGTCACGAAATGCAATCCCTGCCAAAGAACAGGAAAAATCAGCAAGAGAAACGAGATGGAATAAAATTTAATACATGAAGTTGAAGTGTTTGATTGCTGGGGCATCGATTTCATGGGACCTTTCCCTTCTTCACACATAAATAAATACATACTGGTTGCGGTAGACTATGTATCTAAATGGGTGGAAGAAATAGCAACTCCCGAAAAATGATGCGGCCGTCGTCGTTAATCTCTTCAAGAGTGTTATCTTTACCAGATTGGTAGTTCCGCCAATCCTAAAAAGCTATTGAGGCACCCACTTAATTAACAAAGTGTTCGAAAAACTGCCCAAGAAACATGGAGTTCACCATCGAGTAGCTACACCCTATTATCCCCAGACCAGCGGACATGTGGAAGCATCCAACCGTCAGATCAAAGTAATCCTAGAAAAGACAATAGGATCAACCCGTAAAGATTTGTCTTTGAAGTTCTAAGATGCACTTTGGGCATACCGAACAGTATTTAAAACACCATTAGGAACTACCCCATACCACTTAATCTATGGAAAATCCTGCCATCTCACTGTAGAACTAGCGAATAAAGCCGAATGGGCCATATAAAAGATAAACTTTGATGCTAAATACGCAGAATAAAAGAGATTAATTCAGGTAAATGAGCTCGAAGAAATCAGATATCGTGCCTACGTGAACTCGAAATTGTACAAAGAGAGAACAAAATCCTATCATGACAATAAAATTATTTCACGGCATTTTGAACCGAACGATCAAGTACTCCTGTACAACTCTCGGTTAACTCTATTTCCTGGAAAATTACGTTCTCGTTGGTCCGGACCCTTCACCATCAAAGAAGTTACGCCTTACGAGACAATTGTCCTCTTTAATCCTAAAGGAGAAAATTTCATGGTGAATGGGCAGCGAGTGAAATATTAATGGGCTAGAGCTGAAATTCCGCATACTGAGACCACACGTCTAGAGGCGCCTAAACCCGAATGATAAGCCCATTTTTCGTCATGCTAACGAATTTAAACAAGCGCTGAGTAGGAGGCAACCAACTAATTTAATATATAATATATATTATATATTATTTATGCAATTACAGATTTCTTAAGTGAATGTGTAGTCGCCGACCAGACCATTGATCGACGCCCATATAAGACCATCGATCGACGGTCATGTGTAGAGTAAGTTAACTCTCGACACGACCCCGATTCACAAACCACTTTTCTCCACAACCGCCAAACACACAAACGAGTAGAACACTCGATTTCTCTCCCAATTTTCGGTCGATTTTCTTCTTTTTTGGTCCTATATCACTCGACTTTAACCCTTCATACCTGTTTAGTTCAT
Organism: Moricandia moricandioides; assembly: GCA_905132885.1. NCBI lineage: Eukaryota > Viridiplantae > Streptophyta > Magnoliopsida > Brassicales > Brassicaceae > Moricandia > Moricandia moricandioides. Next base: position 217,430 of record CAJHQQ010000246.1, read on the forward strand.
TCAATCACTCAATCTTCAAGGTATTTTCTCCAAATCTCTTAGTTTAGGGAACTATTAGGGTTTGAAGAAAAATCGAATCTTTTGAGGTTTAACTCGAAATTTAGGATGATTTGGGGTCATAGAGTACTAAATTAGGAGTTACCTACTATGTTTGAACATGATTTGCACGATTTGAGTTCATTATTCTTGATTTCGTATTCCATAATCCGCGATAAACCGTCGATCGATGCCGATGCTGTACCATCGATTGACGGTTGTTCTTTTAATCTCGACATCGTTTTTGATTTGTGCCTTGTTTGATTAAATGCTGATGGACGAGAGGAGAACAAAAGCGCGGTACGAGTTCAGTATCTCCAATGCTCCATCACGGGGTCCTCCATGCCGAGACCCTTCGTCCAAAGAGGAGGATGGTTTACTTGTGACATTTGAGGACTATCCCAACCCTCGAAAAGCGGTAGCATTGAGGGACTGCACACATTGTCCCTTGAGCGAGGAGTAGGACTACTTTTACAGCTTCTACTACAACGCCTGGCAGAGCGTTACCATTGTGCCCACCAAGTTCACAGATAAGCGAACTATGAAGAAGTTGGGGCTCTACACTGATTTTCGACAGATGGTGCAGGATCTTGGATTTGGCACCATGGCTACTAAGCCATATTCTCTGCACCCCGGCCTGGTCCGATAGTGCATTGCCACGGCTCAGGTGCTCTAAAAGAGCCCCAGGATGAAGGTGGCGCATGAGGCCACTCTGACGTTTCTCATCAAAGGCATCCGGTATAGGATTCCCATCCCGCAGCTCTGTGAGATCTATGGCTTCGACATTGGTACCAGTGCATGTTCAGTCTCTGCTTTCCCTAGTTTGCCTCCCTTCTCGGGCCTCCGCGGGACAGGCCACTTCGACTCCAGCTCAGCCACTGAGACGAACGTCCATCACCCTACTCTGTGCTATTTCCTGAAGGTCCTTGCCAACACCCTGTTGTGCAAGACGGAACCCAAAAAGGTTAAGGTTCAAGAGCTTACAATGCTGTACTATTCCGTCAGGGAATTAGTTGTGCTCGACGAAGAGGTCTTTCCTCCACCTATGAGTGATCAGTAGGTGAACTTGGGGGCTGTATTTGCTGAGCACTTGGCAACCCTAAAGGACTAATCCTTCAAGTGGTCTGGCAGGAAGAGGGAGGTGATAGGGAGCCTCTTGACACCCATATTCAGTTTTCTTTGCATTAGCCTCGAGGGAGCTTCGGTGGACAGAGAGCTGCGCTTCATCGATGAGGGTCACCTGACGAGGACCCAGTGGCTGAACGAGGGACGATTTTGTTCCTTTGTGGATGACGAGGGACTTCGGATGATAGAGCTGACAGTGCGCAAGGTGACAAACTTCTCTGATGATCTACAGCGCCTCGCATTCCACCCAGCTGAGCGTCACCTCCACATGGCACCCCTCAGAGTACGACGCAGAGGAGGCCTTCGACCAGCACACCCGGTCTCAGAATCTGCAGAGGATGAGCCGTCACAGACACCTCCACCTCTCCCAGCCTTCCCTCAGATTCAAGATATCCCCATACATGACCATGGTGCCTTCCAGCGAGTTGTGGTGGACGGGCTTCGAGCGATATGGGCCAGGGTAGAGCCGATGTCACAGTGCCAGTGCTTCAGCCGTCCCAGGACCAGAGCCAGATCGCCACCAGCTGCACTACTACAGCAGCAGCATGACCTGTATACATCAGACGAGGAGTAGTCTCTCCAATACTCTTGCGTCTTTTATTTCATTTCACTTTCAGACTTATACTCATATTTTATTTTTCTTGTTCATTTGGATTTAAAACTATCGATTTAGTTCTGTTTGGATGTTTTCAACGTGTGTTTGAGTGTCTAACAGAGCTAACCCAAAGAGATATGATCAGAATGGAGAGTCGACACACACGATTTAACCTGCGCGCCTAGCATCGATCGATGCCTCCTTGTTTCTGTCGATTGATGGCGATTTAACAGAGTTACGAGTTTTCACTTTATTTATATTACTACTTATTTCAGTATTTCTTCTAGTTTTGAAGGTTTACCTGATAGTTCGAATACACCATCGATCGATACCATTTGTTCATCATCGATCGACGCTGATGTTTTACTATCGGTCAACGCTCACATACTGCAATCGATCGATTCTCCTAACAGAGTTGATATATTCGACTATCTATAACACTGTTTCCTTATAATTTAAAATCTCCTAACCAATCTGAGACGGATTACACTGCAGACAATGTAATTTAAGTCGGGGGAGGTTCGCTAATGCTATCTATTTGTTTTTGAATTGTATTTCTATAATTATATAAGTCTCTCTATAATTTTTTCAAAAAAAAATTATTGAGTCAAGAAGGAGACTATGATCAAGAATTATTATCGACTAACCACATTTTAGCACCATTCTTATAAGTTTATTTGCAGAGATTACTAGAGATACCAAAGTGGATCATCCTGCCACTATTTCACACTTGCTTAGAAAGTTTGAAGGAACCAAAGCTGATTTCCAACACTAATCCTGACATTATTTGCTTGCTTTGGGATTTGATATGCATTGGATCGGATTCCTTCTGCAAGTCTTGAAGGTAAAAGTTTGTGTGCTTCGGATTCCCCTCTCTCTCCCCTTCAGATTAAAAAACGAGTCGAACAGGATTTGGTGGCTACAACCATTAAATCTTGATTCGTATGATCCTAGAAAGACATAAAGGTCAAAAAGAAGTGAACAAGATCTTTCGAAAAAACCATTAGGGCTTGATTCAAGGAAGTCTGTCCAAATATCTCAGCCAATAAAAAATAAAATGAGACCCTCAAAAGAAGGGAGGCATTGACTGAGAGAAGTGAGAAGAGAGAGAGGAAAGGAATCAGAGAAGACTACCTGTGTGTTCAGATACTTAGAGAGGTAAGAGTTCATATATCCTTTGATAGTTACTCTCAAGATAAAGATTGCACTTTTATTTTATGCAAAGAAATGAAATTTGTAGAGGAGCGAGTCAGATTAGTATTCGCTAAGTTGTTGGTAGAATGGATTTTTTTCCTATACTTGGATAGGGTATACAAAGTTTATCTGTGATTGACTTTATAGGACGTGGGTGCAATAAATTAATGTGACAGTTATACTTAGACATTATGTGAGTCTCCGCTTATCAAAACCTCTCACACATGCTTTGTTTGTTTGAGGACAAGCAAAAGGTTAGGTCTGGAGGAGTTGATATACCATGGATTTTACCTATTTTACCTATAATATATAGAGTACATTTAGAGTCTTTTATACGCATTTGGTATCTTTTTAGAGTATTTTCAGGTATAGGTACTTATTTGAAGCAATTGGAGCTTTTGAACTATTTTGGAGCATTCAGGATTGCTCAGCAGAAACTCCGAGTCGGATCTAGATTATGAATAGCCCATTGATCGACGTCACACACTGTGTGTCGATCGACGGTCAAGTGGACAAGAAGATTGGTTAAGGCTTGAGAAATTATAAGTTTTACCCAGAAATTTTATTAATTGCAAGACAAGTCTCTTCTAGAAATTTAGACTATTTATTAGGGTTTTCTATCTTTGTTTTAAAGAGAGCCTAGAAGACCTAAGAGAGAGTTGTCTTTTAAGTTACACCATAGTTTTAGAGTGTAGAGTTCGAACACATTGCTACTTCTATTAGAGAGAAAGATCCGATCATCATTATAGAGAAGATCTTCAACTCCTTGTCTTTTTCCGCAGTTTATTCTATGCAATTTTTCAGAATTTATTCATATTCTTTATTGCTATGTCTGAGTAGTTCTCTATTAGATTTAGGGTTATTCAATGGTAGTAATGTATTGTTGATATTATAGAATTATTAGGGTAACCTCCTTGGTTCTTTGTTTAAGTTCTCTTAATGCTAAGTTGAACTTGATCACCTCAATCTTAGAAATTAGGGTTCTACAGCGCAAGCGAGAGCTTGGTTATAATCTGGAATTTATCATAAACAATCTAAATAACTAGTAAGAAACGAGATTTGAATTAAAAGTTTAGAGAACCCATCAAACCACGAAATCAGTATTGTTTAGAATGAGCATCGATCGATGCTCAGTCGAGATGCGCAATAGCGATCTCCTAAACCTTAAGGTTTGAGTTCTGAACGATGCTTAATAAAATCCTAACAATCTATTAGTCTGCATTATTTAAACCTACATGAGAATTTCCCTTAAAATCTAATCTCTTAATTCAATCCTCACAAACCAAATCAATCTTGAAATCGATTTTATTGTTGTTGTGATAATTCATCTAGCTTTAATTCAAAAACAATAAGTTTATTGTGAAACCCTAGAGTCTCTGTGGATTCACACCCTAAATACTACACTGGACCTCTTATTTGAGAGAGTAAAGTGGCATATAGGGTTAATTTGAAAGTGAAATAAAATAAAATAAAATCCACATCATGAACATATCAAATCTCGTTCACACTTCATTCTTATTTCACCATCGATCAACATCAGGCCTTAGCAGTCGATCGATGGTCTATCCTTCTGCTCACATACGAGAGTTGGTGTTAAAAGGGTCATAATAGTTAATATTTGAGTTCTAGAATATTTACATTGTTGTGCATCATATTCTCTATAATCCATTAAGCTTGAAACCCTAGATCTAGCATATTTATGTTTGCATTGAGTTAGTCTATTATCTTATTTCCATATTTACGTTATTAGCATATTTCCATATTTCATATATTCCTTCCAAAAAGAAATATTTCCTTAAATTGATTACTTGTTACCAATATATATAATCACCTAGCTTAGTCTTTAGAAATAAGAAATATATTGTGTGCCATTGCTCTCTGTGTATTTGATCCCTAAGTACTAGACCTTATCTCTCTTGGCAAGATTATTGTTTTGTGTGTTAGGATGAATGGTTAATTGTTTAGCATATTTATACCCTGCTAAGAACAATAAACACACCTTGTCAAATTTGGCGTCATTGCCGGGGAGCATTGATTGCCATTAGATTTTATTTCTAGGATTTAGTCTAGGTTTGTTTTTACTATCAAGTTACTAAATTTTTATTTTCCTTTGTTTCTCAGGTGCATGCAAAAGAAAACCACAAGCAATAAAGGACAGGAATTATATCCTCAGACCCACATGAACTCGAACAAATGATCCCCAAAGAAAGACCACAAGCATCGATCGACGGCATCTATTCAGCATCGACCAACACTTCTTTACGGACATCATCGAACGACATCAGAACTCTAGCATCAACCGAAATTGATCACTCAGCATCGATTGACAGCATCTTACCCACATCGATCGACGGTAGCAGACGAGTTCAGATGGTTGTGCCTATTGTAGTGGTCCAGAATGAGAATGGAGACTTGCATTACCTCAACGGTCATCTGCGTAATTCAGAAGGTCAAAAGATAGACGATCAAGGGGCTGTAATCCATGACGCAGAAGCAGAAGAAGACACTGCATTAGCTCAACCTGAATCTAACCCCCAAGCTGCTCAGAGAACGCTGGCTGATTACAATCGTCCAGACCAGTTTTACGCCAACAATCTGCCATTCGTCCTCCAGCTTTTCAGAGAAACAAATTTTGAAGATCAAGCCTACTTTCTTCGGACTTGTAGCGCATATGCCTTACCATGGGTTGTGACATGGGCACCCTATGGATCATCTGGAGCGTTGAGGATCTAGTGACTGCTATTAAAGCCAATGGAGTCCTTGAGGACTATCTTTTCTGTAAGCTCTTCAAGTACTCACTTGCTGGAGAAGCTTCATATTGGCTTAAGCAGCTACCACCAGGATCTCTAACATCCTGGACTGACATCAAGAATGCTTTCTTGCGTAACTTCTTTGATGACGCGAGAGAAGAAGATCCGAGGAGCAAGATTGCTACTTTTTCACAAGAACCTTCATAGTCTTTCGGAAACTCATGGATCAGATTCAAGTCACCAGAAAGACTGTCCACATCACGGGTTCAACGAAGTGCAGATTCTTAGCACTTTCTTCACAGGTATTGGATTACAGTATCAGGTGTCTTTGGACACAGCTAGTGAGGGGAATTTCAGCACCAGGAGCCCTGAAGAATCTACAAGATTGATTGAGAATCTGGATCTAGAAGCAGTACCAAGAACACATATTTTGAGAGCAAGAAATCACCTCCAGCTATAAGCAAGGAGCAGATTGAAGAGGTCAAGAAAAACTGGATAGTGTTTAGAAATTTCTCAAGAAGCAAGTTCCTTTTGCAGAAGTAGAAGCAATTGAGTCCAGAGAAGAAAAGATTGAAGAAGAGGATGTGATCGAAATTGATGGGAATGATTTCCAAAGACAAGGGAATCCAGATTTCAACAGAAACTCCTATGGTACTGGTCAAAGGAGTAACTTTAATCAGAATTCGCAGCGAAGGCCCTTCAACAGAAACATGACTTATGGGGTTTCCTACTACCAGAACCCTCCTCCATAAGCTCAGGAAAGCAAGATTGAAGCAATGGTCGATAGAGTTTTAGAGGGACAACAGAAGATGACGGTGGATTTCAATGGAAAGATAGATGGTCTATACCTCAACCTCAATACCTAGTTCGTAAACCTCAGCACCCATGTGAAGAAATTGGAGAATCAAGTGATGCAAAAACGGGAGACAATTAGGAAGCATGAGAGCTTGATTAAGAGAGGAAATAGAGGCTGGGAAAAAGCACCACGTCAATGCATTGAGTGATGATGATTACTGCCATGAATTCACGAGAGAGAAGTCCCAAGACAGCGATTTTTGTGTGGAAAATTCAATATCACTCGGCACTTCTCATTCGCATCGATCGAGACCAATCAGTGTGCATCAATCGAAGGTGAAGCCTAGAGAATCAGTGGCTTTGGGTGAATCGACCAATGTCGATTGACACCGCACTCGTGACATTGATCGACACCGGACTTGTGACATCGATCGACAGAGAGATTGAAGAATCGATGGACCGTGCGTCCTCAGCATCGATTGATAGGAGAGAAACCCAGTTCGACTACCAAACCTCGATGCAAGTCTGATTGTGGTTCCAACTGTGACAGTTTCAGAACAGAACACATACACATCTGAAGCTATGGATCTTTTTAGAGAAGATGAAGGACACTCAAAGAGGAGGCAAAAGATTCCCAAACATCAACTCCAGAGAAGCCAATGAAAAGGAGATGGATAGCTTTGGTAAAAGAGTTTTTAAAATTTCTTTAGATATTTCCTTTGAAGAAGATTTTTATACTCAGAGATTGTGGAGGTTTTTCAGGGAAACAAGGGAGACAGATGATGATATAGAGATAATGTTCAATTACCTCTGAGAGAAGATGAAGCAGAGGACCTATCTTAAGAAGAAAAGTGATCCTGGAAAATTCGTCGTTCCATGCTTCATCAAAGTAAACAAATACCCAACGCCCTTTGTGACACTGGATCATCAGTTGGCATTATGCCAAATTCTATGGCAGAGGAGCTGAACCTGAAAGTGGAACCCTCAAATGATTTTTTCACATTCGTAGACTGCTCAAAAGTGAACTCAAGAGGGATGGTAAAAATATTCCACTGTAGATCAACAACACCTTAGTCCCAATAGACTTCCATGTGACGGACATCAGGATAGATTGGAACTCTTCGCTACTACTTGGGAGAGCATTCATGGCCACTGTGGGAGCTATATGCGAGATGAAGTTAAACAGGTTGTATCTATCTCTAATTGATCAAAATATTTTTATGAACCTGTTAAGAAAAAGAACAATGCTACTTTGATTGAATTGTGTAATGATGCAGAGCTTCTGGCCACATGCTTTTGCGAGTATGAGCTTGATGAGGAATCGGAAGTAAGAGTATCGATCGATACCCAACCCAACCATCGATCAACATGGTTGCAGTTCAACACTTGATCGATACCCACCCTTATATATCGATCGACACTAACACTTCAGAACCAATCAACACCTACCATGCAGATCTCAGTTACAACCCATCCTACCTCAAGTATGATGCAGATTTCAGAGAAGAAGTGAGGATCGAACACCGAGGGATTGCTATGGTAGAGGATGGTGTTTTTTCATGTTTCCCATCAACTTGGGAAATCGAAATCGATCGACGGTAACCATACATCATCAATCGATACTGGGAATGAAGCATAGACCGAACTAGGTTCAGCAGCAGAATGCGAAAGGGAATATGGTTATCTACAACCAGATGAGTTCGGTATTATGAGAGATCCAGATGGCCACGCAAGAACTATGGATGTCAGAATTCTAAATGTCAAGAAGGGAGATGTGGCAGATATACTTGTGATGGCCAATGGAGCTAGAAACCGTTTTGGCCACCAGTATGATTCTCGAGCGTCGATCGACGGTCACCACAAACCATCGATCGACACCCATCAGGCTTACCAAGGATACAGTGAAGCTAATGAAGAATACGATGCATATTACAGAGCGGAAGAATTGATTGAGTCTCACAGCCTGACATTGGAAGAAGCTGGTTGGGTACTGAATGCAAAAGTTGATAATAGGGCATCGATCGTCAGCATATCTTGGCCATCAAACGACATCAAACGCAAGACAGAACTAGAGCCAAGAACAGAAGATTCAGATGATGGTTATCTTAGACAAGATGAGTTTGGAATTTTCAGAGATACATAAGGACATGCACGAGAGCTTTATGGGAGAATTCTAAACATCCCTAAGGAGGATGAAGTCGATACCCTTGTTATGGAAAATGGATCAGGCACTTTATTTGGACAACAGCGATCGATCGACGCATGTGTACACGCATCGATCGACAGCGAGGAACAGAATAACGTGACAAAACATCAAAAATCAATCGACAACAGCAGTCTTGCATCGATCGATACCATTGTTCCAGGAGTAAACCAGTTTTGTACCTGTGATCCTTTTAGTTCGGGGAGTCCACAATAAACCAGATAAACCCACTACTTATATATGGTACCGTAGAGTTTGGACAGAGAGCTTATGATGCTAATGGCAAAAGAATTTTGCATTGGGAAAAGAAAGATGAGTATGGCATCTACAGAGATGAGAACGACAATGCACGAGCTACAGATGGAATAGTTGTTAATGTGCAAGAAGAAGATATGAGGGTAGTTCTAGAAAGAGCTACTATGTTTGTGTATAGCTATATATGTTTACCAGAACATGCAGCAAAAATCGGTATGTCCATGAAGAAGCAAGAAAAATACAGCAGAGCAGAGATTGACGATATTGTGTACAAAGCTCAAGATATGTCACTAGATGATTTCTACAAGAGGCTTGATGATGTCTACTATCCTATAGACAACTGTGTCACCGGTTTGACTACACGCATGGATGAGATGAAGCAAGATTTTGACACTATTCAAGGACAACTTGCGAGTGAGGCAAACAGAATGACATCGATCGACGGTAGAATCATGCCATCGATCGATACTGAGTTTGATAGACAAAAGTGTGTAGCCGAAAAACAATTAGAAGAAAGGTTCAAAGATATTGCTTTTCTCAGAGCCTGATGAAGGAAGATATTTCCCAGAAATTGGAGTATATATCTGGGACTACAGCTGCCAGAGTTAGAATGCTACAACGCAGTATTGAGAATCTACAAAGAAGAATGCATTTAGTGGAGGTTACTAAAGAGATCATAAAGAATGAGAAAGCCATAGGCGATGAAGCAATGAGAAGCTTCGTTGGTACATGGTTTCAGAAGAGCAAAGACGATGTAGACACTTGTTTTCGAAGTGCTGATCCACCTCCATTCTAGTCACAAAGTTCAATACGTCGAGCTTAAGACTATAACCAAGCGCTGAGTGGGAGGAAACCCAATGTTTAGTAAGTTTCTATTTAGTTTTTACTTATACTACTATTTATTTCTAGTTTTATTTTATTTGTACAGAGTATTTGAGTCCACCATTGATCGACACTGTAGAAGTACCTTCGGTCGACATTGGACCGCAGCCATAGATCGACCACACCTCCCTACCCTCGATCGACGCTCTCTTACAGAAATAGGTCTCGATTTTTATACTTAAGCTATTATTGATTATTTTATTTTTCCTAACCAATCTAGGGCGGATTACACTAGGGACAATATAATTTAAGTCTGGGGGAGGTTCGCTAATGCTATTTGATTTTTTTTGAGTCTTATTAATATATATATATATATATATATATATATATGTATATGTTTTTCAAAAATAATTATTGAGTCAAGAAGGGGACTATGATCAAGATTTATTATTGACTAACCACACTTTAGCACCATTCTTAGAAGGTTGTTTGAGGAGATTACAAGAGATAACAAAGTGGATCATCCTGCCACTATATCACACTTGCTTAGAAAGTTTGAAGAAACCGAAGCTGATTTCCAAAACTAATCATGACATTATTTGCTTTCTTTGGGATTTGGTATACACTGGATCAGATTGATTCTACAAGTCTGAAAGGTAAAAGTTCGTGTGCTTCTGATTCCCCTCCCTCTCCCCTTCAGATAAAAAGGATTCAACAGGATTTGGTGGCTCCAACCATTAAATATTGATCCGTATGATTCTAGAAAGAGATAAAGGAAAAAAAGAAGTGAACAGGATCTGGTGGCTACAACCATTAGAGCTTTATTCATTGAAAAATATCCAAATATCTAAGTCAATTAAAAAAAATGATACCCTCAAAAAAAAGGGAGACATTGACTGAGAATAACTAAGAAGAGAGAGATGAAAGGAATCAGAGAAGACTACTTGTGTGTTCAGATACTTGCAGAGGTAAGAGTCCATATATCCTTTGATCGATACTCCCAAGATAAAGCATGCACTTTTATTTTATGCAAAACGATGAAATCAGTAGAGGGGCGAGCCAGACTAGTATTCACTAAGTTGTTGATAGAATGGATTTGGTTGTTATACTAGAATTTGGTATATAAAGTTTCTCGGTGATTCACTTGATAGGATGTAGTTGCAGTAAAGAAGGGTGACAGTTATACTTAGACATTATGTGAGTCTTCGCTTTTCAAAACTCTTTCGCAGGCTTTTTTGCTTGAGGACAAGCAAAATTTTAAGTCTGGGGGAGTTGATATAACCTATTTATTACCAGTTTTATGCCATGTTATCGGCTCTATTTTAGGGTCTATTATATGTGTCTAGGCTATGTTTTAAGGTCTTTATAGGTCCAGATATGTTTTGGAGGTATATGAAGATACTTAGAGCTTTTGGAGAAATTTAGAGGAGAATCATGTCGATTGAGAGAGTCGAAGTACAAGACTATTGTCGATTGACGACACAACCTTGGCATCGACCGATGATACATGATAAAGATCGATTGATGCTGCACACTTGCCATCGATTGATAATCAATTTACAGATAACCGATTTCAAGCCCAAGTTAGAGATAAGACACAATATTATTAGATTACCCCTGGACGAGTTTTGACCTAAATTTTAGGGTTCTATATTTATACTTTATGTATTACACACAGAAAAGTGTTGTGAAGAGTTGGAGAGAGTTAAGAAAAGAGGTTTTAGTTTTCTATTATAGTTTTAAGGTTTTTAGGGGAGATGTTTCACTACTCCTTAGGGATATTTGTATTGGAACCCTATTATTTTATTTATGCATTATATTCAGATTATTGTTGTTACTTTAATTACGTATTATTAGTTATAACCTAGATTAATGGTTGAATGATAGCAACCATGGATTAACCCAAAAGTAGGATTGCTAGTTTAAGTTAATATCCATCAATTGAGTTGTGCTTAATGCTAGCATTCTAGAGTAGCTAACTAGGATATCGAAAGTAGGACATGGACGACTATGAGAGTAGGTTCTGTGCTAGAATAGACTCCATTAAACTAAGTTGTTAGGCGCATGCAAGCGCTGGTCTAAATAGCTTGGTGAAAATATCAAATCTCATTCACACTTCCTTTTGATTTCACCATCGATCAAAATTAGGCCTTAGCCGTCGATTGATGGTCTTTTCTTTTGCTCGCATACGAGATTTGGAGTTAAAAGGGTCAGAATAGTTAATATTTGAGTTCTATAATATTTACATTTTTGTGGTTCCTATTCTCTAAAATCCATTAAGCTTGAAACCCTATATCTAGCATATTTACATTTTCATCTAGTTAGTCTATTTTCATATTTACATTAATTAGTATATTTCCATTTTGCATCTATACCTTTCAATAAGGAATATTTCCTTAAACTGATTACTTGTTACCAATTATATAATCACCTAGCTTATTCTTTAGAAATAAGAAATCTATTGTGTGCCATTTCTCTCTGTAGCTTCGATCCCTAAGTACTAAACCTCATCTCTCTAGGCAAGAGTATTGTTTTGTGTGTTAGGATTAAGGGTTAATTTAATAGTTAATTTCTTAGGATATTTATACCCTGCTAAGAACAATAAACACACTTTCTGAACAAGGCAGTTCATTAAGTTCTTTAAACAGTGTGAATGTTCTTATGATCAATGATCCATTCATCTACCAACCTAGCTCCCATTGTGATATAGCAACCTAACTTTCAAACAAGGACTATCCGAAACCTAATTCCAACATCAACCAGAATAGAAGATTTTGAAAAGAAACTTTGTTTTGAGTCACTTCACCTTAGAAATAGATCTAGAATATCTAGAGATCTGGATCTTGAAAATGGAAATATATGGATCGTTGAGAACCCGAAAACTGCGATCAGCAGCACACGGCTACCACCACCACTCGCGGCTGCTCGGTGAGGAAAGAAGAAGAGGACGACAAGGAGGGAGAGAAAAAGATATCCGTTCAGAGAGAGAGAAAGAGAGAGAGAGAGAGAGAGAGAGAGAGAGAGAGAGAGAGAGAGAGAGAGAGAGAGAGAGAGAGAGAGAGAGAGAGAGAGAGAGAGAGAGAGAGAGAGAGAGAGAGAGAGAGAGAGATTTGTGATAGAGAGAGAGAGGAGAGGAGCTTGAAGGCTAGGGCTTTCCTCTCCCGGGATTTCTCTGCAGAGCTTCGCTTCAACTTTCTGATTAGAGAAAAGAAGGAGGAGGCAACTTTATTTATAGGAAAGGGGAATGGAACCCTAGGGGTTTGCCTAAGATCCAACATCAACAACACTGACAATTTCTTTTTTATAAATAGACTCATTTACTAATACGAGTGAAATCAGACCTACTTGACTGTCGTTTTCTTGGCCTCCATGATGTAGTTGGTCTGGTGTCTCGTAGAATGGATGTGTTTTTGTGCTTCTAAACCATTGATCAGGTTCTTAGCAAAGTGTTTTCGTTTTTCTTCTCCATTTGATGAGTAGGATATCTCGACTGGGGTCGATGTATGATCTACCAGACTAGGTCGGGAAGGTGGTCTGGATGTCTCCTCGATCTCAAAATACACATATCAGTATCTTGAATCAGGGTTACTTAGCGCTTGTTAAAATTTCAAGCATGCTCAAGGCATTGTTTTTTGATCACTGTAAGATTCTTCCTCTTTTCTGATCATTTATTGATCGAGAATTACTGCTCGATGAGCGGCGGAGTCATTTTCTTTGTCTTGTTCTCAGCTATCGAAGACTGTATTGGCAACTTCATGGCCTTGCGATCTGTTTATCATGAAAATTAATATCCTTTAGACTTACACCATCCAGCATTGATTTCGTTGCATCAGTTCAGTTAGCAAGCTTTTCTCATAATGGGCGATCATTTCACCTGACCCAAACTAGGGAAATAGGGCTATCAGAACTCAACGTCGGTCTGCCACGGTTTGAGGATGTTACCATTGTAATTCGATGAAGCAAATTACATATATCGTTAGGATTATTTTGGAACCAACTGGAGGTATCGGATTATTTTGGAGCAATTAGGATTGCCCAGCAAAACTCAGAGTCGGATGCAAATATATGAATGGACCATCGATCGACATCACACAATGTGCGTCGATCGACGATGAAGTCGACAGAAAGATTGAGAAACTACAAGTTTTACCCAGAAGTTTTATTAATTGCAACACAAGTCCCTGGCCACAATTTAGACTATTTATTAGGGTTTTCTATCTTTGTTAAGCCCTAAGTTGTATTATTCAGAAACTAGGCAGCCGCAAAGTTATCCCAGAGATTTTTAGAGTTGGAATACACTGATTGGAGGGAGAGAGATTTGATCATCATTACATAGAAGATATTGAACTCCTTATCTTTTTACTCAGTTTATTCTATGCAATTTATTCAGAATTTATTAATGTTCTTTATTGTTATGTCTGAGTAGTTCTATATTAGAATTAGGGTTATTCAATGGTAGTAATGTATTACTGATTTTATAGAAGTTGTTAGGGTAATCTTCTTGGTTCTTTGTTTAAGTTGCACTTAATGCTAAGTTGAATTTGATCACCTCAATCTTAAAAATTAAGGTTCTATAGCGCAAGCGAGATCATGGTTGTAACAAGGAATCTATGTTAAACAATCTAAATAACTTGTAACAAACGAGAGTTGAACTAGAAGTTTACTGAAATAATCAAACCGCAAAACCAGTCCTGTATAGAATGAGCATCGATCAATGCCATATTACTGCCATCAATCGTCGCTTAGTCGAGATGCGCGAGAGTGATCTCCTAAACCATGAGGTTTGAATTCAGAACAATGCTTAATAAAACCCTAGCAATCTATTAGTTTGCATTATCTAAACCTACTTGAGAATTTCCCCTAAGTCTAATCTCTAAATTTAAATCCTTATAAACCAAATCAAATTAGAATCGCTTTTCTTGTTATTATCATGATTCATCTAGCTTTAATTCAAAAATAATAAGTCTATTGTGCAATCTTAGAGTCTTTGTGGATTTGATCCCTAACTACTACACTTAACCTCTTATTTGAGAGAGTAAAGTGGGAATGTAAGGTTAATTTGAAAGTGAAATAAAACCCCACATCAAATTTGGCGCAGTTGTCGGAGACTCTTTCTTATTGCCATTAAATTTCGCTTAGAATATTTTCTAGATTTTTACTTTACTGTTTTCTAAATTATTATTCCGTTAAATCATATGACACAGGTACTTAAAGGAGAGAATATGGATTCTGAACAACAACCATCGATCGACGGAACTCATTTGGAAGCGATCGACGTTAGTCCACTGCTGTCAGGCGACACCCTTCCATTGCCATCGATCAATACCGATTAGCCGGAAGCAGGTAAGTACGCCTCTATTGATTCTGATAATGAGAAAATAGTCTTGATAGAACCAATGAGAAATAAAAGCAACAAAGCAAACCAACTAATTAATTATCAGGGAGCTGAAATTTCCATTCAAACCACTAAATCTCCAAAGAATGAGGTAAACCGCGAATTGCCAATGCTCGAATACATAAATCCCAACATAACCTATTCTAACAAGTCTGCAATTCGATTTTCAGATAACCATGCTGGGAGCTCTGAACTTGCTATCGATTTCATTATTATGGCGCGAAAAAATCAGTTCAACGGTTTTCACACTGAAGACCCGTACGATCACATCGAGATGCTAGTAGACATGGTGAATGACGATTTCAATCGCTGCAAACTTTTTCCTTTCTCCCTGGAAGGTGACGCCAGTTGGTGCTAAATCACCCACCACCAGGATCCCTGACTAGTTGGGCGGATATTCGAAGCGCCTTCATTAACCACTTCTTTGACGAGGAGAGATACTTGGAAGCAAGAAAGGAAATATCTACTTTTGTTCATGGTAGCCGCAAACCCTTTAAAATTTACTGGACAAGGTTCAAAAGCTACCAACTCTCGTGTCCACACCATGGATTCTTAGAGCCCCAACTCATCCAGACTTCTTATAGAGGACAAAACCTAAACTATCAAACCATCCTTGATACAGCCAGCAAGGGGAACTTCGGCACCCGAAGCCATGAAACCTAAAAGACTGATAGAAAACATTGCCTTATGTAGAGCTTTCAAAAAAAGAGACACTAAAAGGGAGGAATCACCATTGTTCGCAGAGGAGAAACACTCGATCCGAGTTAGAAAAAATGTTGCATCAGTTGCAACCCTTCTGCACAGAGATACCTTTTCTCGACACTGCGGTGAGGACAATATTGCCCCTTCCAACTTCGAAAAACAAGTTGAGTTCTCTTATGTGATGAACCTGAACGATCAACGATTTAGGAAAAGCACTAGAAATTTCACGAGCAACTACGACACCATTGTGAATAGAGAAGAAAAAATTTCAAAGTCAAAAATGATTCAAGTCTTCATTGGAAACCGTAGAATAGCTGCCGACCTCAATGAAAAATTAGACCTGATATACTCAGAGATGACAAAAAAATTTGACACTCTGAGGGAACACATTAAGAGAATTGACAACCAAGTGGCAAGCAACGCTATGTCCATCAGGAGAGAGGACGAATTCTTACTTGGTAAGACAGATGCTAACCCTAGGAGCCATTGCAGTGTCGTAGCTTTACGAAGTGGTCGACAACTTACCCTTTGTGTTAAAGAGAGCATCACCATCAATGAATTCGAGAAAATCTCAACAGATGAAAAAGGAAAAATCGCATTCCCTCCCCCTCAAGATTTACGAAAAAGATCTTGAAATTCTTCCTGAAATTGAAGCATTAGACCAAGATGAAGAATTTGAAGAATCGATTATAGAACCTAAGGGAAATAACATAGACGTGGGAAACATCGATCGACACCCCGTACTGGACATCGATTGACAACCCTTACAAAAAATCGATCGTCGCCCTGAAGAAAGAATAGATCGACGCTCTGATCCCGAATCGGCCGAAACAGTTAAGACAAGGATCTACCAAGTGAAAGCCCCTTTTCCGTCAAAGAACACTAAGCAGGAGAAGAAGCAGCTAGAAAAAGCAATATGCAAGAAAGCGTTTGACAAAGTAAACATTGAGATACCACTAAGCGATGATATTCACATCTCGAATGCTATTAAGCATTATGTAAAAGATTCGGCATCACGAGGATTCCATGAATTGGAACATTTCAATGATGGTGTCTGAAGAGATGAGCGAAATGATTCAAGGGAAAACTCCAATTAAACTCCCTGATCCCCGTAGTTTCTTTTTGGACTGCACTATTATCAATGAGAGATTTCCAATATCCCTCTGCGATTTAGGCTCTAGTGTCAACCTGATGCCTTATTCCATCGTAGTCGCTTTTGGCTAACACAGTTTCAATCTACCAGGGTCACACTCATTTTAGCTGATAGATCCCCTAGAATTCCGGAAGGAGTACTTGAGGACGTACCCGTACGTATTCAAAACTATGATATACCTGCAGATTGGATAGTACTTAAATACGAGCGAGAACCTCGAATTCCCATTATCTTAGGAAGACCTTTCCTGGCCACTGCCGGAGCAATCATTGATGTCAGAGAAGGACATATATGCCTCAACATAGGGAAGATACCGATGGTCTTCGACAAGGAAAATATTGTGAAACAACCTCTGATTGACGTTCAAACCTATCATATCAATTACCTCTCCGACCTAGCATAAAGCTCATTAACAGACATATGTTTGAACAAACCTCAAGAAAAAGCAAGCACATCTCCTTACGACGACATTTCTGCGTTAGGAGATCGCACTGGAGAGTATGCAAGGTTAATGGATGCCACAGAATAAATCTTCAGTGTTGATCTTGAAAAACTCGATCCATCAATCCCCGTCGATCGACACACCAAATTTTTCCATCGATCGACAACATACTATGACGGAAGACTGGAGCAAAGAAAAGGCGCCCAAAATCAAGCTCAAACAACTTTCAGCCGGTCTTAAATATGCTTGCCTTTACGAAAATTACTATCTTGTCATCATAAATGCAAACTTAAGTAGCGGAGAACAAGCACTATTGCTGAATAAACTTCGGAAGCACCGCAAGGCTCTAGGTTATTTGTTAGATGACATCCCGGGAATTGCCCCCTCTTTATGCATGCATAGGATACACCTTGATGATGAATCTAAATCTTCCATCGAACACCAAAGAAGACTGAACCCAAATCTAAAGGAAGTAGTTAAGAAGGAAATCATGAAAGTCATTTATCCGATCTCAGACAGCAACTGGGTCAGCCTGGTTCATGTTGTCCCAAAGAAAAGAGGAATTACCATGGTAAAGAATGACCAAGATGAATTGATCCCTACTAGAACTTTCACAGGACACAAAATGTGTATCGATTACAGAAGACTAAATGCTGCCACACGAAAGGATCATTTCCCTTTACATTTTATCGATCAGATGATAGAAAGGCTCGTAAGCCATGAATACTATTGTTTTATCGATGGGTATTCCAGATTCTTCCAGATCCCCATATATCCGGATGACCAAGAGAAGACCACATTCACATGTCCCTATGGAACATTTGCGTACCGCAGGATGCCATTGGGACTCTGTAACGCCCCTGCGACTTTTCAACGATGCATGATGTCAATTTTCACAGATATGATCGAGGACTTCATGGAGGTTTTCATGGATGAGTTCTCAGTATATGGTTCAAATTTCAGATCCTATCTCGATAACTTGTGTAAAGGTACTAGCTAGATGCGAAGAGAAAAATCTGGTTTTGAACTGGAAAAAATGCAATTTCATGGTTAACACCGGAATTGTCCTGGGACACAAAGTCTCAGCAGCCGGGATTGAGGTGGACAAAGCAAAGAGTGAAATAATGACAAAATTTCCGCCACCCACTAATGTCAAAGACGTTAGAAGCTTCCTAAGACATGGTGGATTTTATAGGCGATTCATAAAAGACTTTAGCAAGATCGCTAGACCCCTTACTGCGCTTCTGTGTAAAGAGGTGACATTCGATTTTACGCCCGAATGTCTCGAGGTCTTTGAAACAATCAAATCAGCACTCGTATCTGCCCCTATCATCCAAGCATCAAACTGGGATCTGCCATTCAAAATTCTGTGCGACGCCAGCGATTTCGCTGTAGGTGCGGTACTTGGACAAAAGAAAGAAAAAAAGGTTGCACGCTATATACTACGCTAGCAGAACACTTGACGATGCGCAACGTAATTATGCGACAACGGAAAAGGAATTACTGGCAGTAGTATTCGCCTTCGAAAAATTCCGATCAGCTCTAGTCGGTTTGAAAGTAGTAGTTCACACCGACCATGCGGCAATGAAATAATTAATGAACAAAAAGGACGCTAAGCTGATACTGTTACGATGGATTCTCCTTCTCCAAGAATTTGACATAGAATTCAAAGATAAGAAAGAAGTAGAAAATGGAGTCGCAGATCACTTATCACGGATTAGAGTAGACGACGACATTCCTATAGATGATTTCTTACCCACAGAAAATGTCTACTTAGCTGAATCGCCTTTTGCCGGTAATGTTAGTTCGACGCATGAAGCGGAATCGAACGACGAAGCACTACTACCATCGAACGATTGTAGCCATAAAGCATCGATCGATCTTTTCGATCCCCCATCGATCGACGATGCATTCAAAAAGGATGATGAAATAATTATTCCACTGGCTATCAACGTCAGTTATAATCCCTCGACCCTATATGATGATTCTATAGGAAACGGAAGTTTGATTCGGGAGGTATGTGCACTAAACATCACCGATAGACCTTGGTATGCAGATATAGTAAACTATCTTGTGGACGAAGTAAAACCCAAATTTTTCACAAGATATCATAAAAAGAAATTCTTGAGAGAAATCCGGAGATATCACTGGGATGAACCTTATTTTTACAAACACTATTTTGATGGCATATATCAACGATGTGTTGCCGAAAGCGAAACTCTAGAAATTTTATACCATTGTAATGGATCTGATTACACCGGACATTTCGCTAGTTTTAAGACAATGTCAAAAATCCTACAAGCAGGCTTTTGGTGGCCGGCTATGTTTCGAGATTGTCAAGCCTATGTAGCAAAATGTGATCCCTGCCAAAAACGAGGAAAAATCAGCAAGAGAAACGAGACGGAGCAAAATTTCATACTAGATGTGGGAACCGAAATCCACATTGTCAATTTCCTTAAATTAAGGAAAAGCCAAGAGAACCCGACTTTTCCAGAGGTCTCGGATTATCCGCGTAATACACGAAAACGAAGAAGAAAGAGATAACATAATATCGATAGTAAGTGGCACAGAGGCGTTTTATTGATTGATATGAACAAAGCTACAGGATTTTCCGAAGAACATAACAAGTAGAATCTAGATAATAAAGAGAATCTCAGAACAAAGATGGAGAATAATCTAACTAAAGTTTTGAGTATGCGGCCGCCTATATTCTAAGTTCTTCTAAGCTAGCAGAGTTATTCTAGGTCTAAATCTTCTAGATCCCTGCGCTTTTAGCTTTAGATCCCCTTATATATGCCTTCTTGGTCGGTTTCTCTTTCCTTTTTATCCCATAGGTCGAGTTTATCATTTGGGGAAACATTCCTTTTTATCTCGATCTTCATTGTTATCTTGGAAACTTGACATTTATCTTCTGATTTTGCGAGACTTATCTTCTTCTGCGAGTAAAGATGCACTGTCATAACATTGTTGGGCTCAGTTTCGTATGAAATCGCAAGTGGGTCTTTAATGACACGACGTTGCTTTGACTAGTGAAGTTCACTCTTCTCGAATAGTTTAGACAACTGTGGTGTTGAGTTAACCATTTCCGTTTATATGATAACCATGAACTTCACTCAGGAAAATGAGTCTTCGCGGTTTTCATAATAAATTTCCAACGGTAACTCCGATTGAGACGAAAACAAGAACATTTCGATCAAGTTTCAAGAGAGAAGCCAAGGGGTATGGTCTCACTCACCATATGGCGACCTGGGAGCTGTATTTGGTGACCCGGGGTTCATTTGGCGACTCATACTTTTTTTAGTCGTAAAATCTCAACGAAAACTCCCATTGAGACAAAACGAAAAGCATTTTGATCGCGACTCCAAGAGGGACACAAAGAAGAGACGCAGCTCACCATATGGCGACCCAGAATTCCAAAGGTCAGGTTGCCATATGGCGACATGGAATCAGAGAACCTAGGTCGCCATATGGTGTGTGCGTCTATGTCGCCATACGGCGACCCGGATTCGAAGCGCCTAGGTCATCATATTTCAACCCGGAATCAGAGAGCCTAGGTTGATATATGGAGACACAGACTGTGCGGGTCTAGGTCAACATACGGCAACCCGGACTCTGAGCACCTAGGTCACCATATGGCGACCCGGACTCGGAGCACCTAGGTCGCCATATGGCGACCCGGACTCGGAGAGCCTAGGTCTCCATATGGCAACCCATATTGTGTGGGTCTAGGTCGCCATATGGCAACCCAGACTCATAGTGCCTAGGTTGCGACATGGCGACCCGGACTCGGAGAGCCTAGGTCGCCATATGGTGACCCAGACTGTGTGGGTCTAGGTCGCCATATGTGGACCCGGACTCGGAGCGCCTAGGTCGCCATATGGTGACCCGTAGCCTTGGTGTGCAGGTTTCCATATGGCAACCCGTACCTTGCGGTTGTGGGTTGCCATTTGGCGACCCGTGCTTTGCAAATACAGGTCGCCATATGGCGACCCATGCTTTGCAATTACAGGTCACCATATGGCGACCCGTGCTTTGTGTGTGCGGGTCGCCATACTGCGACCCGGTTCATTTAAGGCCATATCGTTATATGGCGACCTAGGTTTGTACATTCGAGGTCGCCATATGACGACCTAGGTTCGAGGTGCTTTTGTTTGTTTTTCCGAAATACCCTTTCGATGAGTTACTTTTAGAAGTGGTAATCTTAGTCGGTGATTTCGAGATAACCGTTTTTGACCCTAACAGTTACCCCCCTCCCCAGCCTGCAAAGTCTCGGAGATGATTTTTGCAGGCGAGTAGTGTGTTTTAATCGGAATCATGACTAAGAGTACTTTTCCGAGAACTTTTTTTTCGAGGCTAGTTAATTGCGGAGATTACCCGTTTTACTTTTCTATAGATAGGGAACTCTAATTTCTCATTTCCTTCACACCTTCCTATTCCTTTAAGCTTCCCCTACCTTCTCTCAAAAATTTTGTAAGAAAGATGTCTTCTTCCCAAGGTAACAAGAAAAATTCCGATGTCCAGATAAGCGATTCCACTCTTTCTGCAAATCCTTTGAAATCGGCTCCTCCTGGAACTTTGTCGGCCTACGCAGCTCGCTTCTTATCCTTCTAGAATAAACTTGCCCGGCGTAGCGTTGAGAAGTAGATTGGCCAGTTTTTCGCTCAACCTCCGGTGGCTCTAGGTCTGATCGAAACTGTGGTCGCACCATCTTCAGATACTTTGGTTTAGACTATAGGCTCATCTACGACGCCCGTTCATGTTGAGGATAGGGGGAAGGCTCCAGAATTGATTCCCGCTCCTTTGGCCAAGCGGGAAATCGTTCTGGGGCTGCCTGCTCCTTGTGCTGCTCCTATCGCCCCACCGAAAAATCAAAATAAATCGTCCTCCCGGTGAGGTGACTAAGAGGACAAGATGACCTAAAGGCGGAGAAGGCAATTCTGCACCGCAGGGAGAATCTGGCTCGAGTGCGATGCCACAGTATCGTGCCAAAGTTTGTTTGGTAGATCTTTCATGTTTGCATCTTGTACCCTTCCTTAACCCTTTATATGTTTTATGCAGTTCGTATCTTTGTTCGATGGGATGATAAATGAATGTGGGTCAGAGGTTGAGCGTCTTACGAGAGAGTTAGCGGATTCCCGAGAAGAGTCATCATCGTTTGAGAAGAATTTAAAGGTTATTGAAGATGCACATTCCGTTGAGGTGTCGCAGTTTGAGACTCGGATTGGCGAGCTCAAGAGAGACCTTAGGAAGACTGCGAGCTCCCTGCTCAAGGTGAAGCAGGTCAGGAAGGCGAAAGCTTAGGAGGCTCGTCGGCTCCAGTGTGGTCTCCAGAGCGAAGAAAGATTGATGGCTCATGGGATCGAGGAAGCCAAGATGGCCCTTCGCGCTGAGTTCAAGGATCGCTTGTGATATACTATGAATTTTTACCTATTTCACCTATAATATATAGTATATTTAGAGTATTTTATATGCATTTGGCATTATATTAGAACATTTACAGGTTTAGGTACTTATTGGAAGCAATTGGAGCTTTTGGACTATTTTGGAGAAATTAGGACTGCTCAGCAAAAATCCATATTCGGATCCACATTTAGGAATGGACCATAGATCGATGTCACACACTATGCGTCGATCGACAATGAAGTTGGCAGAAGGATTGGGAAACTACAAGTTTTACCCAAAAGTCTCATTAATTGCAAGAAAAGTCCCTGCCCAAATTTAGACTATTTATTAGGGTTTTTTATCTTTGTTAAACCTTAAGCTTATTATTCTGAAACTAAGCAGCCACAAAAGTTACACAAGAGTTTATGGAACACATTGCTACATCAATTGGAGAGAAATATCTTATCATCATTACAGAGAAGATTTTGAACTCATTATCTTTTTAGTCATTCTATTATATGCATTTTATTCATAATTTAATGATGTTCTTTATTGCTATGTCTGAGTAGTTCTCTATTAGATTTAGGGTTATTCAATGGTACTAATGTATTAGTGATTTTATAGATTTGTTAGGGTAATCTTCTTGGTTCTTTGTTTAAGTTGTACCTAATGCTAAGTTGAATTTGGTCACTTTAATCTTAGAAATTATGGTTTTATAGCGCAAGCGAGGACATGGTTATAACTTGGATTCTATCGTAAACAATCTAAATAACTAGTAACAAACTAGAGTTGAATTAGAAGTTTAGAGAATCTATTAAACCACAAAATTAGTACTATTTAGAATGAGCATCAATCGACGCCATCGTATTGCTATCGATCGACGCTCAGCCGAGATGCGCGAGAGTGATCTCCTAAACTCTAAGGTTTAAATTCAGGACGATACTTAATAAAACCCTAGTAATCTATTAATCTGCATTAATAAAACCTACCTGAGAGTTTACCCTAAGTCTAGTGCCCTAAATTAATTTTTCACAAACCAAATCAATCTTAAGGACCGCTTCTATTGTTATTTTTATAATTCATCTAGCCTTAATTCGAAGATAATAAATCTATTGTGCAATCTTAGAGTCTCTGTGGCTTCGATCCCTAAGTACTACATTGAACCTCTTATTTGAGAGAGTAAAGTGGGAATATAGGGTTAATTTACAAGTGAAATAAAACCCCAAATCAAGTTTGGTGCCGTTACCGGGGACTCTTTCTTATTGCCATTATATTTCATTTAGAATATTGTCTATATTTTTACTTTACTGTTTGCTAAATTATTCTTTACCTAAACCTTATGACACAGGTACTTGAAGGAGAGACCATCGATCGACGTAGACCATCTGCAATCGATCGACGTTAGTCCACTGTTGTTGGGCGATACTCTTCCGTTACCATCGATCGATACCGATCAGCCGGAAGCAGGTAAGTACGCCTTCTGAATCTGATAATGAGAAAGTAGTTTTGATAGAACCAATGAATAATAAAAGCAATGAAGCAAGCCAACTAATTTATTATCAGGAAGCTGCAATTCCTAATCAAATCACTAAATCTCCAAAGAATGAGATAAAGCTTGAATTGCAAATGCTCGAATACCTAAATCCCAGCAGAAGTTATTCCAATAGGTCTGCAATTTGATTATCCAATAACCATGCTGGAAGCTCTGAACTTAATATCGATTTCCTAATTATGGGACGAAAAAATCAGTTCAGTAGTTCACCTACTGAACACCCGAATGATCACATCGAGATGCTAGAAGACATGGTGAACGACGGTTTCCATCACTGCAAGATTTTTCATTTTTCCCTAGAGGGTGACGCTAGGAGGTGGCTGAACGAGCTACCACCAGGAATCCTGACTTGTTGGGAAGACATTCGAAGCGCTTTCATAAATCACTTCTTTGACGAGGAGAGATACTGGAAGCAAGTAGAGAAATATCCACTTTCGTTCAAGGTAGTCGCGAATCTTTTAGAAACTCCTGGAATAGGTTTAAGAGCTACCAACTTTCGTGTCCGAACCATGGATTCTCAGAGCCCCAACTAATCAATACTTTCTATAGAGGACTCAACCTAGATTATCAAACCCTCCTTGATACAACCAGTTGGGAACTTCGACACCAGAAGCCCGACAAGTGCTAAAAGGCTAATAGAAAACATAGCTTTAGGTCGAGCTTTCGTAAAAAGAGACACCGAAAAGAGGGAACAACCATTATTCACAGAATAGGAGCACTAGATCCGAGTTAGAGAAACTCTGGCATCAGTTGCAGCCCTTCTGGAAGAAAATGACTTATCTCGATATTATGGTGAGAGCAACGCTGTCCTTTCCAAATTTGAAAAACGAGTTGAATTCTGTGATGTGATGAACCAGCACGATCAACGATTTAGGAAAGACGCAGGCGATTCCACAAGCAACTGCAACACCACTATGAACATATACGGAAAAAGTTCAAAGTCAAAAACGAAACAAGTCTTCACAGGAAACCGTAAAATAGCCGCCGACCTCAATAAGAAGTTAGATCTTATATACTCAGAAATGACATAAATTTTGACACTCTGAGTGAACACATTATAAGAATCGACAACCAAGTGGCGAGCAACGCTATGTCCATCAGAAGAGAGGACGGATTTTTACCTGGTAAAACGACGCTAACCCTAGGAAACAATGCAATGTCGTAGCTTTGCGAAACGGTCGACAACTCACCCCTGGCATTAAAGATAGTATCACCATTGATGAATTCGAGAAAATCACAACAAACGAAAACGAAAATGAAAAATCGCATTCCATCCCTCTCGAAATGTACGAGAAGAACCCTGATATCCTCCCTGAACCCGATTTACTAGAACAAAATAACGATCTTGAGGAGTTAATTTTTGAACCTAAGGGAAAAGGCACAACCATAGTAGACATCGATTGACGCACTGAGCCTATAATCGCTCAACGATCGGATCGTAGAATCGATCGACGCCCTGACCCAGAACCAACCAAACCGGTTAGGAAAAAAATATACCATGCCAACGCTCCCTTTCCTCCGAAAAATGCTAAGCAGAAAAAGAAGCAGCTAGACAAAGCAATATGCAAAAAAGCGTTTGAAAAAATAAACATTTAGATGCCACTATGCAACGCCATTCACATCTCGCCCGCCATCAAGTAGTACGTGAAAGATGCAGCTTTGCGAAGATTCCATGAATCAGAACACTGCGTGATGATGGTATCCAAAGAGGTGAGTGAAATCATTAGAGGTAAAACTCTAGTTAAACTTCCTGATCCCGGTAGTTTAGTTTTAGATTGCACTATTAGCAATGAGAGATTTCAAAAATCCCTCTGCGATTTAGGCTCTAGTGTAAACCTGATGCCTTACTCCATCGCAGTCACTCTCGGGCTAACACTATTTCAAACTACAAGGATCACTCTCGTTTTAGCTGACAGATCCACTAGAATCGCAGAGGGTATACTTGAGGACGTTCCCGTACGCGTTAATAACTGTGATATACCTTCAGATTTCATAGTGCTCAAATACGAGCGAGAACCTCGAAATCCGATTTTCTTTGGGCAACCTTTCTTGGCAACCGCCGGAGCAATCATTGATGTCAGAGGAGAAGGTATATGACTCAACATCGGGAAGATACTGATGGTTTTTGACATGGAAAAGATAATAAAACAACCTTTGATCGACGCTCAAACTTACCATATCAATCATCTTTCTGATCTAGTAGAAGAATCATTCAGAGATATGTGCTCGAACGAACCTATAGAGAAAGCAAGAAAATCCTCTGAAGGCGACATCCCTACGTTAGAAGATCTCACTAGAGAGTATACAAGGTTGATGGACGCACAAAAGGACTTTTCAACATCGACATCGAAGATCTCGATCTGTCGACACCCGTCGATCGACATTCTGACGTCCCCATCGATCGACAGAATACTGCAACCGACGATTGGAGCAGAGCTAAAGCACATAAAGTCAAACATAAAACACTTCCAACTGGCCTTAAATATTCTTTTCTTTACGACAACTCCTACACTGTCATAATTAATGCCAATTAGAGTAGCAGAGACCAAGCACTATTGTTTAATAAACTGCAAAAGCACCGCAAAGGTCTCCGATATTCGCTAGGTGACATACCAGGAAATTCTCCTGATTTATGTATGCATACCTTGATGAAGAATCAAAATCATCCATCAAGCATCAGAGGAGATTGAACCCTAACCTGAAGGAAGTAGTTAAGAAGGAAATCATGAAACTCTTAGCGGTAGGAGTAATTTACCCGATCTCACACAGCAACTGGGTCAGTCCAGTTCATGTTGTCCCGAAGAAAGGAGGAATTACCGTACTAAAGAATGATAAAGATGAATTGATCCCTACTAGAACTGTCACCGGACACAGAATATGTATAGATTATAGGAAACTAAATGCTGCCACACGAAAATATCATTTTCCCTTACCCTTTATCGATCAGATGTTAGAAAGGCTCGTGAGCCACGGATACTATTGACTTTTTGATGGATATTCCGAATTCTTCCAGATCCCCATACATCAAGACGACCAGGAAAAGACCACCTTTACATGTCCCTACGGAATGTTCGCATATCACAGGATGCCATTCGGACTCTTTAACGCCCCTGCGACCTTCCAAATATGCATGATGTCAATATTTACCGATATGATAGAAGACTTCATGTAGGTTTTCATGGACGATATCTCGGTATATGGTCCAAATTTCAAGATTTGTCTCGATAACCTATGTATGGTATTAGCTTGATGCAAAGAAAAAAATCTGGTGTTGAACTGGGAAAAATGCAATTTTATGGTTAACAGTGGAATTTTTTTGGGACTCAAAGTCTCTGCAGCCGGAATTGAGGTGGACAGAGCAAAGATTGACGTAATGACTGGAATGCCACCACCCAACAATGTCAAAGACGTTAGAAGTTTTCTAGGACATGCTTGATTCTATAGACGATTCATAAAAGATTTTAGCAAAACTTCTAGACCCCTTACTGCACTTATGTGCAAAGAGGTGAAACTCGATTTTACACATGAATGTCTCGAAGCCTTTAAAGAAATCAAATCAGCACTCGTGTCCGCCCCTATTGTCCAAGCACCGGATTGGAATTTACCTTTTGAGATTATGTGCGACGCCAGCGACTTCGCTGTAGGAAAAGTTGCCCGCTATATACTACGCTAGTAGGACCCTCGATGACGCGCAATGCAACTATGCGACGACGGAAAAATAGTTACTAGCTGTAGTATCCGCCTTCGAAAAAAATTGTTCCTATCTAGTCGGTTCAAAAGTAGTTGTTCACACCGACCACGCCGCATTAAAATATTTAATGAACAAAAAAGACGCTAAGCCGAGGCTTTTACAGTGGATTCTACTTCTCCAAGAATTTCATATAGAAGTAAAAGACAAGAAAGGAGTAGAAAACGGAGTCGTAGATCACTTGTCACGAATAAGAGTAGATGACGACATCCCTATAGATGATTTCTTACCCGCAGAAAATGTCTACTTAGCAGAATCGACTTTCGTCGGCAGAGTTAGTTCGTCACATGAAATAAAATCGATCAACACTATGCTAAGTTCATCGAACGATAACATCTGAAGAACATCGATCGATGCTACCCATACACCGTCGCCCGACGATACCTACGAGCAAGACAATGAAATAATCATCCCAATCGATATCAACGTCAGTTGTAATCTTTCAATTCCAAATAACGATTCTCCCGTTGGCAGAAGTTTTAGTCGGGGGGTATGTGCACTGAACACCACCGATACACCTTGGTACACATATAGTAAACTATCTTGCGGCCGAAGTAGAACCCGAACTCTTCAAAGGGCATCATAAAATTAAAATTTTGAGAGAAATCCAGAGATACCACTTGGATGAACCTTATCTTTACAAACACTGCTCTGGCGGCATTTATTGTCGATGTTTCGCCGAAAGCAAAGCTCCAGAAATTCTATATCATTGTCACGGATCCGACTATTCCTGACATTTAGCCATTTTTAAGACAGTGTCAAAAATCCTACAAGCAGGCTTTTGGTGGCCCACTATGTTTCGAGATGCTCAAACCTTCGTAGCAAAATGCGACCCCTGCCAAAGAAGAGGAAAAATCACCAAGAGAAACGAGATGGAAAAAAAATTCATACTTGAAGTTGAAGTGTTCGATTGCTAGGACATCGATTTCATGGGCCCTTTTCCTTCTTCGCATGGAAACAAATACATATTGGTCGATGTAGACTATGTATCTAAATGGGTGGAAGTGATAGAAACCCCAAAAAATGATGCTGTCGTTAATCTCTTTAAGAGTATTATCTTTCCCATATTTGGAGTACCGCGAATCGTAATAAGCGATGGAGGTACCCACTTCATTAACAAAGTGTTCGAAAGACTGCTTAAGAAAAAATGAGTCCACCATCGAGTAGCTACACCCTATCACCCTCAGACCAGCCAACAAGTAGAAGTATCCAACCGTCAGATCTAAGAAATCCTAGAAAAAACGGTAGGATCAACCCGAAAAGATTGGTCTTTGAAGTTAGATGATCCACTTTGGGCATACCGAACAGCGTTTAAAACTCCCTTAGGAACTACCCCATTCCACTTAATCGATGGAAAATCTTGCCATCTTCTGTAGAGCTAGCCCATAAAGCCGAATGGGCCATAAAAACAATAAATTTTGATGCTAAACTCGCAGCAGAAAAGAGATTAGTTCAACTAAATGAACTCGACGAAATCCGATATCACGCTTATGAGAAGTTGAAATTGTACAATGAGAGAACGAAAGCCTATCACGACAAGAAAATTATTTCACGTCATTTCAAAACAAATGATCAAGTGCTCCTGTACAACTCTCGGCTAACCCTATTTCCTAGAAAATTACGTTCTCGTTGGTCCGGACCCTTCACCATCAAAGAAGTTACCACTCATGGGACAGTTTTCCTGTTTAATCCGAAGGGAGAAGATTTGATGGTAAATTGGCAGTGAGTGAAACACTATTGGACTAGAGCTGAAATTCTGCATACTCAGACCACGCGTCTAGAGATGCCTGATCCTCTATGATAAGCCCATTCCCCGTTAAGCTAACGACTTTAAACAAGCGCTGAATGGGAGGCAACTCACTATATTATGGACTATCTATCAGTTTTACACATGATTTGCACGATTTGAGTTGATTATATCCTATCTTGCGAACACTGATCCGTGACACAGCGTCGATCGATGCCCATGAGTCGACATCGATCGACGGCCATTAGGTCCTGTTGATTGATGACCATGCGACTCCATCAATCGACGGCTGTTACTTTCAGTTTAATATCAATTCTGATTTGTGCGTTGTTTTGTTATATGCAGATGGACGAGAGAAGGACTAAGGCACGCTACAAGGTTGGTGGTCCCAGCGCTCTACCACGGGGTCCTCCATGCCAAGACCCTTGGCCCAAGGAAGAGGAGGCTCTCCTTGTGACATTCAAGGACTATCCACATCCTCGAAGAGCTGTGGCAACGAGGAAATGCGCATACCGTTGCCTGAGTGAGGAGTTGGATGATTTCAACAGTCTCTATTACAGCGCCTGGCAAGGCGTGACCATCGAGCCAACCAAGTTCGCAGACAAGCAAACCTTGAAGAAACTGGGGCTCTACACCAACTTCAAACAGATGGTGCAGGAGCTCGGATTAGGCACCATGGCTACTAAGCCATATCCTCTCTACCCACACCTGGTGAGGCAGTGCATCTCCACAGCTCAGGTGCTCTGCAAGAGCCCCAGGGTGAATGTCACACATGAGGCCACCCTGACCTTCTTCATCAGATGCATCCGGTATAGGATCCCCATCCCACAGATGTGCGAGATATACGGCTTTGACATTGGTACTAGTTCTTGTGTGGTTGCTACTTTTCCTGGTCTGCCTACTTTCTAAAGCCTCATCGGGACATGCCATTTTGACTCAGGCTCAGCCACTCAGATGGACGTCCGTCACCCCACCCTGCGCTACTTTCTGAAAGTCCTTGCCAACACCCTGTTGTGCAAGATGGAACCCAACAAGGTTCAGGTTCAGGAGCTGACACTTCTATACTATTCCGTCAGGGAATTAGTTGGGTTCGATGAAAATCTCTTTGTTCCACCAGAGACCGATCAGCAGGTGAACATGGGAGCTATATTTGTGGAGCATCTGGCGTCCCTGAAGGACAAACCCTTCCACGGTTCTGGTGCGAATAGGGAGACGATAGGGAGCCTCCTGACACCGATCTTAACCTTTATTGACATCAGCCTCAAGGGATCTTCGGTGGAGAGAGGATTGCGCTTCATGGATGATGGTCACCTGATGAGGGCCTAGTGGATGAAGGAAGGGATGCTTTTGGTCTTTGGTGGATGACGACGGACCGAGCATGATACCATTACCGCTGCGAGAGGTGAAGACTTCTCTGACGATCTACAGCGCCTCGCGTTTCATCCAGCTGAGTGCCACATCCACACCGCACCCCTCAGAGTACGACGCTGAGGAGGTCTCCGCCCAGCACATCCGGTCGCAGCAGTAGGAGCAGATGAGCCAGCACAGCTGCCTCCACCTCCTCCAGTCTTCCCTGTGATTCCAGAGCTGCCCATACACGACCATGGTACTTTCCAGAGGGTCACGGTGGACGCGCTTTGATCGATATGGGCCAGGCTAGAGACCATGTCGCGATGCCAGTGCTTCAGCCGTCCAGGACACTAGCCAGATACCCTCCAGCACCACAGCAGCAGCAGCAGCATGACCAGGATATGTCCGATGAGGAGTAGTCTTTTCGATACTCCTTTCTTTTTTATTTCATCTCCCTTTCAGACTATTACTTATGTTTATTTATTTTTGTTGCATTTCTACTTTCGAGTACTTATTTATTTATCACTTTTTGGTCTTATTTTCACCATGTCTTTTAGTGTCTAACAAAGCTAACTAGAGAGAGAGGATGAGAATGGAGGGTAGACACATGCGATTCAGTATGACTGCCTACCATCGACTGACGCCTACTTGTTATTATCGATCGATGGCGTTCTAACATAGCGTAACGGTTTTTTAACTTTATTTATATTATTACATAATTGAATATCTATTCTATATATGAAGATATCCCGATAGCTCGAATTACCCATCGTTCGAGACCACACGTTCATCATCGATCGTCTATGATGGTTTACCATCGGTCGACGCTCCCCTCTACCCTCGATCGATACACTTACCAGTGTTGGTATATTCGACTATCTCTAACACTATTTACATATGATTTATTTTATGATAACAATTCCAAGGCGATTACACTAGGGACAATGTAATTTAAGTCTCGGGAGGTTTATAATGATATTTGATTGTTTTTGAGTGTTATTTATATTTATATAAGTTTTTCAAAAAATTTTATTGAGTCAAGAACAGGAATATGATCAGAAATTTATTATTGACTAACCACACTTTAGCACCATTTTTAGAAGGTTATTTGCAGAGATTACTAGAGATACCGAAATGGATCATCCTGCCACTATATCACACTTGCTTAGAAAGTTTGGAGGAACCGAAGCTGATTTCCAACACTAATCTTGAAATTATTTGCTTACTTTCGTATTTGGTATACATTGGATCGGATTCCTTCTGCGAGTCTGGAAGCTAATAGTTTGTGTGCTTCTAATTCCCCTCTATCTCTCCTTCCTATTAAAAAAGGAGTCGAACATGATTTGGAATCAGAGAAGACTACCTGTGTGTTCAAATACTTGCGAGGTAAGAATCCATGTGTCCCTTGATTGATACTCCCAAAGTAAAGCTTGCACTTTTATTTTATGCAAAGAAATGAAATCAATAGAGGGGTATTTGCTATGTTGTTGGTAGAATGAATTTGGTTTCTATACTAGGATAGGGTATATTAAGTTTCTTTGCGATTGACTTGATTGGATGTGGCTCCAAGAAAGTGAGGTGACAGTTATACTTAGATAGTATGTGAGTCTTAGTTTTTCAAAACTTCTCACACACGCTTTGTTTGATTGAGGACAAGCAAAAGATTAAGTCTGGGGGAGTTGATATACTATGGATTTTCCTATTTCATCTATAATATATATAGTATATTTAGAGTATCTAATATGCATTTGGCATTGTTTTAGAGCATTTACAGGTCTAGGTACTCATTGGAAGCAATTGGAGCTTTTGGACTATTTTGGAGCAATTAGGACTGCTCAGCAAAAACCCAGAGTCGGATCCAGATTGATGAATGGACCATCGATCGATGTCACACACTGTGCGTCGATCGACGATGAAGTCGGTAGAAGGATTGGGAAACTACAAGTTTGACCCAGA
The DNA here is from genome assembly GCA_905132885.1 of Moricandia moricandioides. NCBI lineage: Eukaryota > Viridiplantae > Streptophyta > Magnoliopsida > Brassicales > Brassicaceae > Moricandia > Moricandia moricandioides. Next base: position 250,632 of record CAJHQQ010000246.1, read on the forward strand.
AGTCTTATTAATTGCAAGACAAGTCCCTGACCGAATTTAGACTATTTATTAGGGTTTTGTATCTTTGTTAGACCTTAAGCTTATTATTCTGAAACTAAGCAGCCACAAAAGTTACACAAGAGTTTTAGAGTTGGAACACATTGCTACCTCTATTGGAGAGAAAGATCTTATCATCATTACAGAGAAGATCTTGAACTCCTTATCTTTTTACTCATTATATTCTATGCAATTTATTCATAATTTATTGATGTTCTTTATTGCTATGTCTTAGTAGTTCTCTATTAGATTTAGGGTTATTCAATTGTAGTAATGCATTGGTGATTTTATAGAATTGTTAGGGTAATCTTCTTGGTTCTTTGTTTAAGTTGCACTTAATGCTAAGTTGAATTTGATCACTCCAATCTTAGAAATTAGGGTTCTATAGCGCAAGCGAGAGCATGGTTATAACCTGGAATCTATCTTAAACAATCTAAATAACTAGTAACAAACGAGAGTTGAATTAGATTTTTTGAGAATCTATTAAACCACGAAATTAGTATTTTTAGAATGAGCATCGATCGACGCCATCGTATTGCTATCAATTGACGGTCAGCCGAGATGCGCGAGAGTGATCTCCTAAACTCTAAGGTTTAAATTCAGAACGATACTTAATAAAACCCTAGTAATCTATTAATCTGCATTATTAAAACCTATCTGAGAATTTCCCCTAAGTCTAGTGGCCTAAATTAATCTTCACAAGCCAAATCAATCTCAAAGAAAAGGTTAATTTGAAAGTGAAATAAAACCCCACATCAGCTTGGCGAGGATTGCCGGCTCCCTCGACTCCTTGACGGCCATCTGAAGTAGGTATCTGTCTCTCACAGCCGTTGAGGGAGGAATGAGCGAGGTTCGGCTTTTCTGGGGTGACGCGCCCCTATCTCCACTAGCCGAGGAAACCCGGCTATCGGTCGCAAAGAAGAGTTGAGGGTTGCTGAGTGTGATTTCAACACGATCCTTGGCAGTCTGAGATCCGATTGCCTCCTTCTGCCATGTTCGGGCGATGCAGGAGGGTTTGGTGCCGTGGATGTCGAAGCTGCAGCCCAAAGTTCGGACGAGGTGATGGTTGAAGGGGAGGTTGTAGGAAATGATGATGAGTGAGGTTGCAGTCTCTTATGAGATTTTTTTATACTTTCGTTTTTGTTTGCATCGGACAAGTGTGGCCTTGTTTTTATTTTGATACTAGCCGCATGTGGCTTTGAATCCCTGCCGCTTTGCGGATTTTGCACAAATGAACCAATCTTTTTATTTGAGATTTTAAGAGTGTGTCGAGCTGTTGGGTGTAGAGGGAAAATTATGAGTTTTCATCTCATAACCTAACTCTTCTTTGTAGATTGTTCTATTCGTTGCTCGTTCGAGATGTGCTGAAAATTTCCGCGAGCATTTAGATGTGAACGAAGAGGCATGCCTTGAGACATTAGAGACCAGTGTGCTGGGTTTAGGCCAAGACCTAGGTTTCCTCTCGGTTAAGGCTGTGCGATGACTAATCGCCTTTCGTTTTGCTTGTTGCCATTTCAACCTGATTCCGTACCACTTTAAAGTCAGTGACATGTTCTCGGCTTATACGACTTGTATGGTTGGAATCGAGCATCTCTCCTAGGACAATTTTTAAGTCTCCCTAAAGTGTTGACCAAAAATTATGGATTTCTTTTATAGGTTATTATCGTTGTGTCGGATGTATGAGAGCTAGCCTTGCGAGATAATTGTCTGTTTAGGACGTTGCGAGTTGTGTCTGTGTGTGTGTGCGTGCGTGTGTGTGTGTGTGTTTTATAGTCGCACGTGGACTGCTCTTTGGGGTAAGGGTTTTTTTTGAAGGGTTCCTTGTGCGTTGGCGACGTCTCGTGAAGTCAAGGGTTCGATTTTTCTTATGTTGCGGAAGGCCGTCGTTCTTTACATCGGTTTTTGGGCGAAGTAAATTATGAGATTTGACATTTTGATGATATAAGAATTTTGCGAGAAAAACTCGCGTTTTCGTTTTAGAAAAACTTTTCGAAAATATCGAGTACATGAGTGGATTTTTTGAATATTTTTGGGAGTATACGAGTATAAGTATTCGTACCCACTCCACAACCCCCCCCCCCCCACCCTTTTAGAGAGGGGGGGGGAACAGCTGATCTCGTCTTGCGACGAATTGCCTACGTACCCCTTGTCGGGGATCAAGCAATCTCGTAGTTCAGTTTTAAGCGAGTGCTTAGTGATAGTAATTTTTTAGGTGCATCTCGTTCCAGGTTCTAGGAACCTTGACGTCCTTCATGTTTGCAATTTTGTAAGTGCCTGGTCGCACTACTTTTGTGACTTTGTATGGTCCTTCCCAGTTCGCTCCATGTTTCCCTGCGTTTCGCACGGCGGTGTTCTGAAATTTTTTTTGTAAGAATAAGTCACCTTCTTTGAATCTACGGCCGCATACGTTGGAGTTGTAGTACTTTGCGGCCGCCTACTGATAGTTCTGAACTCATATGAGGGCCTGGTATCGATGTTCGTTGATTAGATCGAGCTCGTCGAGCAACATTATATTGTTTGAATCCTCTCGTTCTAGGAGCAATCTTCTGCATACTCCAGGAAATTGAACTTCCGCTGGGATCATACATTTTTCTCCGTATACGAGGGCGAATGGAGTTTCCCCCATTGTGCATCTCGGAGTTGTGCAGTGCGACCATAAGATTCCTTCGAGTTCTTCGGCCCGCCTACCCTTTTTGGCTCCAAACGTTTTTTAAGTCTATCAAGGATGGTCTTATTAGCAGTTTCGGCTTGGCTGTTGCATTGAGGGTATCATGGGGTTGATTTGGTTAGTCGTTTCTTCTACTTTTGGCAAAAGTCTTCGAATCTGGTTGAAATAAACTGAGATCCATTGTTCGGTATGATTTCGTACGGAACCTCATGCCTGCAGAGGATGTTTCTCCATATGAAGCTTTCAACCTTAGCGTCTTTAATGCTTGCGTAGGAGTCTGCTTTGACCCATTTCGAAAAAAAATCCGTTAAGAACAGCAGGAAGCGTTTTTGCTTTGACCTATGCATAGTATCGACTATTTCCATCGACCATCGCATGAATGGATACGGTGCCGAGATGGATGAGAGAACCTCTTCTGGTTGATAGATAGTAGGGGTGTGCCTCTGGCACTTTTTGCATTTTCGCGCAAAATTCTCACAATCTTTGATCATTGTTGGCCAGTAGTGTCCGTGGTGTTTGATTTTGACTGAGAGGGACCATCCACCAAAGTGATTTCCGCAAGATCCAGAGTGGACCTCTTCCATTATCCTTTGTGCTTTCCTTCCTTCTATGCAGGTCATGAGCGGCCCAAAAAGTCTCCACTTGTAGAGTTCTCCGTCTACCAAGACGTATCGTGCGGATTGGGTTTTAACCTTTCAGGCTGCCCACTTGTCTGTTTGGAGTTTCCCGTCGGCGATGTACGCAAGGATTGTCTCTTTCGAAGGTTTGTCGAACCTGTACTCGAATCACTTGTAGTCTCGTGTTGCCTGGATATCGACTTCAGCCTCGCCGTCGGGTGAATTGATCAGGTTTATGACGATGGGCGGTCCGATGCTAGGATGCTCTATGAATTCCACGGGGATTACACTGCTTGGACCTGCATCCGAGCTGGACGCAAGCGCGGACAGGGCATCTGCCTGGGTGTTTTCCGCGTGAGGGATTTGATTCAGAGCAAATTGATCAAAACTTTAGGTTAGGTCTTGGACAACCTTCAAGTAGGCGTCCATTCTTTCATCTCTTGCCTCGTTTTCTACACTGTACTGATTCGCTACCAGCTGCGAGTAGCAGTACGCGTGGATATTGCATATTTTCAGGCCGCGAGCCAGTCGTAGGCCAGAAATGAGAGCTTCGTACTCAGCTTCGTTATTGGAAGCCTGGAAAATTGTCGAAATGATTGTTCCAGTACTTCCCATGTTGGAGAAGTTAGTTGGATTCTGACCCCGGAGTCCTGTTTGGATGAAGATCCATCGATGTTGAGCGTCCAGGTCGAGTCCGGCTCTTGTTTCGTCATGCAACATGTGGGAAGCTCTACCAAGAAGTCAGCAAGCACTTGCGATTTTGTCCAAGCTTTCGCTCGATACTCGATATTGTATTCGCTTAGCTTGACTGCCCACTTTGCTAACCTTCCAGACTGACTGAGGCTATGCAAGATTGTCCGCATCGGAAATGAGGTGAGTACCACGATCTTATAAGACTGGAAATAAGGCCTCAGTTTTCGGGCTGACATTACGACTACGAGAGCTAGTTTTTCCATTAGCAGGTATTGTGTCTCTGCATCTAGCAGGGTTTTACTTACGTAGTAGATGGCTTTTGTTCGCCTCGCTCTTCTCAGATGAGGACTCCGCTTTCGGTAGTTATGGATACTGAAATATATAGAAACAAAGGCTCTCCTTCTACGGGTTTTGTGAGCACCGGGGGAGTGGCCAGGTAGTGCTTCAACTGTTGGAAAGATTTTTCGCACTCCTTGGTCCATTCGAAATTTTTATTCCCTTTCAATGTGTCGTAGAAAAGTAAGCTTTAATGCGTTGATCGTGAGATAAAAGATTGAGTGCCGCGACTCTACCAGTTAACCTCTGCACCTCTCGCTTGGTTCTTGGAGATGCCATCTCAATCAGTGCGGTGATAGTTTTTGGATTAGCCTCGATTCCTTGAAAGGTTGCAAGGTATCCCATTCTCCTGATGCTACCGCGAACCTGCACCTTGCAGGGTTCAGTTTCATGGTATGTAGGTTTAACCTATCGAAGCATTCTTGGAGATGGTTGACATGGTCTTGCTCCTCGAGAGATTTTACGAGCGTGTCGTCGATGTATACTTCCATAGTTTTTCCGAGTCGTTAAGAGAACATTTGGTTATCTAGCCGCTGATAAGTTGCAGCAGAGTTCTTAAGGCTGAATGGCATTACTCTGTAACAGTAAGTCCAGCGGTCGGTTATGAACGCAGTTTTATCCTTATCATCGGGGTTCATCATGATCTCCTTGTGCCCGGAGAAAGCATCCATAAATGACAATAGTTTGTTTCCTTCCATTGCTTCGACCAGTCGATCGATGTGAGGCAGTGGGAAACTATCCTTTGGACACGCTTTCTTGAGATCGGTGAAATCGACCGAGACTCTCCATTTGCCATTTTTCTTTTCAACGACGACTGGGTTAGCGAGCCAGTCAGGATACCTTACCTCTGCTATGGATCCGACATTGAGGAGTTTTTTGACCTCATCGCTAACTGCGGAGGCCCGTTCAGGACCCAACTTTCATCTTTTCTGTTTGACCGTTTTGAAGGTTGTATCGACGTTAAGTTCGTGACATGTGATGTTGATGTCAATCCCTGGCATGTCTTCCGCAGCCCATGCGAACGTGATTAAGTTCTTTTTTAGACAGGAAATAAGCTCCATTTTTAAGGACTCACAAAGATTAGCACCGATCTCAACGCAGTGGTATGGGAATGCTTCGTCGAGGCACACTGAGACCACGGGTTCGCAGGTTGGTTCGTGTTTTCCCTCGAGTGCTTTGGCTACTCGCAACAGCCAAAAGATTTCTGTTTCGTTTGGTCCTAGAGAATTTTAATCAACAGACAACTTCCTTTTCTTGTTAGAAGGAGTCTCTGATGACGAGCCCTTTAGTTTTAGTTCCGCGGCGAAACAGACTTGCGAAATTTTTATATTCCCCCATATTGTCTCGATTCCGCGAAGCATTGGGAATTTGAGACAAATGTGGTATGTTGACAGGACAGCCTACATTGAATTCAGCCATGGAGTTCCTACGATCGTGTTGTATAATGTGGGTCGATCAATGACCAGGAACTCCATGGTTTTTGTTATGCTGTCGGCTCTAACCAAGAGTTTGATTATGCCGAGAGTCATGGAAGCCTCTCCCGAGAGTCCTACTATCGGGTTCGGATCTTTAGTGATTTCTGATGGATTGATTTCCATTCTCTCGAGGGTGTTTTTGAAGATATATCGGCCGAGCTTCCGGTGTCGACCAATATCCTCGCGAGATCGATATTCTGGACTGTCAACCTGATAATAAGGAGATCTTTGAGATCGTTGAGAGGTTTGACCGAGTCGGTCTTTGCCCTCTCCTTGAAGGAGATGATGTTGCCGCCTGTTTGGCTAGGCATATCGTTTCTAAGTTGTTCGCTGATTTTTGAGTTAGAGAATCCCCCCCCCTCCTTCTAGCGCCAAACTGTGGGAACCGAAATCCACACTGTCAATTTCCATAAATTAAGGAAAAGCTAAGAGAACCCGACTTTCCCAGAGGTCCTGAATTATCTGTCTAATACATGAAAACGAAGAAGAAAGGGATAACAGAATATCGATAGTAAGTGGCACAGAGGCGTTTTATTGATTGATAAGAACAAAGCTACATGATTTTTCGAAGAACAAAACAAGTAGAATCTAGCTAACAAAGAGAATCTCATAACAGATATGGAGAAGAATTTAACTAAATTTCGAGTATGCGGCCGCCTATATTCTAAGTTCTTCTAAGCTAACAGAGTTATTCTAGTTCTAAATCTTCTGGATCCATGCGCTTTTAGCTTTAGCTCCCCTTATATATGCCTTCTGTGTAACACCCACGGACCGTCCTAGGCTGGACTAACCCGAGACGCCCTGAGAATGGCACCAGTATAGCTTGCTGAATCAGATCAACCAATAATCAAGAACAAATCAAGACTCTCGACCAAGCCATTCCGGTTTGCTATGTCCTCGAGGCCATGGCCTAAGGCTTTGCAATCCGTACCACGGTCTTTGAGTTGTGTCGACCCGGACAAGGTCTTATATCATTCAGCACATAACCATAAATATAAACATTCTTTTATTATTTATAGGTGCAAAGTGTCTTACAATACATTACAAATATCAGAGTTCGAGCGCTCGGCCTAGTGCCAAAAGAAAAGAAAAGTAAATATATACATTCGAAATCTAGTCCTTGCTTATGCTTATGCCACTTCATATCTACACCAGTCGCCTACCGTTCCGCTTCCCTGTAACCTGCCCACCTACTGGTTACCTTCATAGTAGAAGAGGGCATCAGTAATCGAAATTACTAAGTGAGTTCCCAAAATAAACAACAAGCCCCCCCCCCCCCCCCCTTCAGCCCATGCTTAAACAACAACACACAATCATAAATAAATATGCATCCAAACAATGCGTAAGAGTAAACGTGCAACAACTAATGCAATGCAACTAATCTCACCATCGAGACCTAACAACACACAAATACAATATAGACTCAATCCTAGACTCAACAACCCAAAAACAAACAAACAAGGAGCTCAAAGGATGGAGCCACACGCCGCACATCCCGGGATCCCTTCACACCACGGAGCCCTAACCCTCCACTGTGAACACTCCCGACCACAAACACTGGAGTCACATGGTCGGAAAACATCATTCCGGGTATTGGGCTTCTCCCAATCTAACCCGGGCCACATTTTCATGCAGAGCTCCTCCATGGGTGTGACCCACTTCACGTGACGAGCCGTGGAGAGTAGGTAACTCCACCACCGGAAAATTGAGCTTCTGTCATACTTGTCAACCCCTTTCCCTTCGTGTGTCGGGGTTTCCATACTGGTGACCCGTGGCTTGCGAGTGTAAGCTCACCAATATGGCCACGTGCTTCTGTCGTGTGCGGGCACCATATGGGGAACCCGACTCTGTCGAGGCCAGGTCATCATATAGCAAAACCTGGGTTTGTACGTTAGCAGATCGCCATATATGACGAACCTAGGGTCCCGAAGTGCTATATCTCAGTTGATGCGACCCTGACCAGCATCATAGACCAAGGTAAGAAAATCAGATACGAACCAGTGAGGCAACTGATCATAGCTTGGCTTAATGGGCTGTTTATGGGCCTTATCGGTTTGATCATGAAGTTCTAGACCGAGAGAGAAGCTAATGGACTTGAAACAAACATGGAGGCTTTGTTCTCATTCTGAAATCAGTGTTGAAGTTTCTTCAAGAAAGCCCACAAGAAATACATATCATGGTCGAATAATATATCAATCTGACGGCAATTCTTTGACCGTCGACCATGCGAAAGGACGAGACCAACCGAAGAGTTTTTCGACCACAACTTTCAAAAATTCGGTCAAGTCTTTGGTCTTTGGTCTTTGGTCAAGTCTAACATATTTATCTAGTTTGTATTTCCTAAAATAAGTTTAGACCTTTGGTCTAACCCATAGCCTATTATATAAATGCTAGCTATTGTGTTGTTTTATTCATTCAACATTTTTAATCAAAAATCTTTCTTTTTTATTCTTGTTGAATCCTTTGTTCTTAATCGAACATCGTAGCTTCTAAGTCATCGAAGTGAGTCATATCTTCGGGCTTAGGAGTTGGAATATCAAGGGTCTTCCGCAGCCCTTGTGCGACCATTCGATCCACGTCCCTTGATCGTGTGTGCTTTCTAGCTCATTCGGTGCAAGGCTTATCCAATCCTTCAACCTTAGAGTGATCCTTCAATTTTGGTTCTATCATGTGGTATCAGAGCCACTCTGAGGTTTGGAGTTCTTCACAGCGAAACATTCGTAACTCTTCATCTTCTAAGAGATCAACTGTGTCATTTGGACTGTTGAGAAACCATGAAGAGAAGACAGCGCGCAAAGCACGAGAAGAAAATTTGCGAGAATGGAGGTACAACTCTTCATCTTCTAAGAGATATGTCTCTTTTGGATTATTAAGAAACTATGAAGAGGACGCTGAACATAAAGCACAAGAAGAAAAGTTGCGAGAATGGAGGTACAACAAATGTACAGCCGAGATGATAGCACAATATGAGTGTGACCAAGAGGAGAAAGCCAAGAAGTCACGACCTGAGAGAGACAAATGGAAGAAACCACTCAGCAAAGAAGGTACACGAATCTTCCTTGATTCTGGTTCAATGGGAGTTAAACCAAGCAGTCTAAAGAAGGCAGTCAAAAAGCCACAATCGAAACAAGTTGTAGAAACTCCATCGGTAAGAACTGAAGAGAAGAGGAATGAGGGTTTTGAGAGATGGCTGGAGAGTTTCAAGGCTAAGATCCATCAAAGGATCACAGACACACGTCCATCGTCAGTGTTGGAAGAAGATCAAGAGGCCAAAGATATCGAACCGGAGTTATCGACTATTTATGTCCGAGCAGAATCTATAGACGACCAGCCGCATCAAAAGGAAAAATTAGAGGCTGCAAGTGTTCTCTTGGATGTCCAAAAGGTGGCTGAAAAGGTGGTTGATAGTGGACCAGAAGCTGATCATGAGAAAGATCTCACAACCACTTATGCTTCATGTGATATTCTTGGCTCTTTATCAAGTGATAAACTAGTTCAGCCATTCGTTTGCAATGAGTACGATCCAGTGGAGCTACTGAGGCCTGAAGAGGGTCTACAACACTTCATCTTTGAGCCTGGAATAGGGACATGTGTGCACAAGAAGAGTAGAAACACCTTGGCTGAGCAAAATCATGTCGGTTCATTCATCCTAGAAGGTCCGGATTTGAGGACAAATCCTTTTAAACGAGGAGGGAATGATGCGACCCTGACCAGCATCATGGACCAAGGTAAGAAAATCAGGTACGAACCAGTGAGGCAACTGATCATAGCTTGGCTTAATGGGCTGTTTATGGGCCTTATCGGTTTGATCCATGAAGTTCTAGACCGAGAGAAGCTAATGGACTTGAAACAAAACATGGAGGCTTTGTTCTCATTCTGAAATCAGTGTTTGAAGTTGTTCAAGAAAGGCCCAACAAGAAATACATATCATGGTCGAATAATATATCAATCTGACGGCAATTCTTTGACCGTCGACCATGCGAAAGGACGAGACCAACCGAAGAGTTTTTCGACCACAACTTTCAAAATTCGGTCAAGTCTTTGGTCTTTGGTCAAGTCTAACATATTTATCTAGTTTGTATTTCCTAAAATAAGTTTAGACCTTTGGTCTAACTCATAGCCTATTATATAAAGGCTAGCTATTGTGTTGTTTTATTCATTCAACATTTTTAATCAAAAATCTTTCTTTTTTATTCTTGTTGAATCCTTTGTTCTTAATCGAACATCGTAGCTTCTAAGTCGTCGAAGTGAGTCATATCTTCGGGCTTAGGAGTTGGAATATCAAGGGTCTTCCGCAGCCCTTGTGCGACCATTCGATCCACGTCCCTTGATCGTGTGTGCTTTCTAGCTCATTCGGTGCAAGGCTTATCCAATCCTTCAACCTTAGAGTGATCCTTCAATTTTGGTTCTAAGTCAATTCTAATCCACTTGAGGTTTATCTAAACTATAAAGTAATTAACCGTAAAGATAGAGAGGAAAACATTCATTATATAAATATAACATAAGATTCATACATAGTTTCAATTGCACATATAGGCTAAACTTAAGTAGAAATTTCATTCTATCTTAACATCACACATCCATCACGGCCAAGTCTTCACGGCGCTCCTTAAGCCTTACCACGTTCCTTGTCAGATCCTGAAACCATACAATCATAACAATGTCATAAGTATCTAAACCGATAACCTGACAAAATATCCTATACATGCATGGTTTGGTTCCTTTTATTTATTTCCTAGAACTTATCTATTCCAATATCTTAAGATCCGGCGCACATAACAAATCCAACCGATGTGGGAAGTTACTAAAACCAATCCGGCCAAAAGCCTTGGTTCATATTCCCACGTATAAGAACATCCTAGTTGACCGCATATGAATACAAGAATCGATCAAGCAAGCAAAGAGAAATAGATGAACGTAATCGTCCAAACCATCCAAGCCCACACAGTATTTCTACGCATGGCTAAGGGAGATGTGCGAATCACACTACTCAACCTTAGGGCGTTCGTTCGTGTGTTGTACTCACGCTCTCCGTAACATTTCTCCTTTTTGATTGTTGACCATACTTTACACGATTGACCCAGCAAATAACCAGTCTCCACACTGGGACGTATAAATACCACCAGAATCGATTTCCTGATCTTCCACAACCCCCTTTCTCTCCTTATTTACTTCTCTCAATTTTCCAGAGATTTTCCTCTGTCGAATGATGCCATTTTTGATACCCTAGCCGTTTATTTTAGAGTTGAACTCGCAAACTTCCCCCTTGGTGGAACGGGTGCAAGCGGTTTAAGAATGGGTGCAACTGCTTACTTCCCACCCTTTCGTCTTAGTAACCGCCCCCAACTGCTCTTCTTGCGTTTGGGCTGATCGATTTCAAGCCCACATGCTTCCCCATGTGTCTGACCCATTTGCCATGACCCACCAAACCATCGGCATCCTGGACTACCAAGACGGGACCCATAACCCGCCCATGACCGAGGCCATCACTCATGACCTGAACACTCCACCTAACTGAGATGACCTGATTGCTAGCTACCCCAGCTGAGTGAGCTAGTACTCCAGCTACTGGAGCTGACCCCACACTTTAGTGAGCTACACTGAGCTGCACCACACTTCACGTTGCTGGTCGAGCTAATTTACTGCATCGCCTAGCTTCCCATTTACACTGTCCAGCTGCCATAGCACTTGTCCAGCTGCCATAACACTCGTCCAGGTCTTTTCCTTCTCCTATTACTCATTTTGGTTAAGTTCATCAAAGCCTTCTATTATGCCTCCCTTAACCTCATCTGTACTCAAGCCATGATTACTTATTGTCTCTAGATTCTTGTGACTCTCGACATCAGATGAGTCATTTCACCCTTTCACCATTGCCGATGTCAAGTAATTCCTATTTAGGTTGGGGAATGAAAAGGTCTCCCCCACTTTGAATGTAGTTGTTCTTTCTCGTTGAATACGGCCCAAGTCCAATCTTTCATGATTAATCATACCGATTGTTTTATGAAACTCAGCCTTCATCCTCTCCTTCGTTTCCATGTGATCTCTTCGCGTCTAGTTGCAACCCAAACAACTTTACCATTGTATTGGTCTTCCTTCTCATTGCTTCTTCCTATGCATGTCTATAATTACGAAACTTGGTCTAGTTTCTAAGTAGATTTCGGTCCCTCCATGGGGCTTCATAGGTCAGGTAGGTATCTCCGAATTACTACATATCATTGGTAAGACATTCTCTGTCAAAAATGGATACGCTGACAAAAGATACTCTCAGGAAAGCGTGGAATACATTATGGAACGCAGGTCCATCTCATAGGTTTGAGGTAGCGTGAATTTGTAAGCCACTGCACCAACTCTTCTCATATAGATCCGGCACATAGGACACCCAAAAGAGTACCTCAGAATCCAGTCTTCCTTTATCTTCCCAAAACTCTTGTCCTTCCCTTGAAAGGTATCCTTTAAGGTAGACCATGTCTAGATCAACCTCAAACTTAATGTGTGTTCATTCTATCTTATACTGCGGTACTCATTTTGCGTGATCTTGTTGCCCTCCCTTATCATTCCTCCTAGCCTAAAAAACGTTAATTTTTCCCGTACAGGACTTAATCTACTGTTGTCTCTTCTACAATCTCAGATCTAACATGCTACGCTCCCCCTTGCGTCCAGCATAGAGGTGTCTGCATGGCACTCCCATAAAATGCCTCAGAAGCGACATGCCAATACTTGTGTGGAAAAACTATTTTTGTAAGCAAATTCCACCAAGGGTAAATGTTTCTCCAAGTATCAAAGACTACGACTAATAATCTGATTATATTCATAGACTAAAACACTAGAAAGAGGTTCCAATACAAATCTCCCTCAATTAATAAATCTCTTATAGAACTATGATGCGTTGGAGTGCTGATGTGCACACAACACAAAACACACTTACTAGCACCGCATCACTCCAGCACATCACACCCTTTTTGGTTGCAATACATAAAGTATAAATATAAACCCTAGATTCTAGGACAAACCTTGTCAGGGTAATCTTGTAATCTTGTGTGATGTCTCTAACTTGGGCTTCAAATGGCTGTCTGAGAATTTATTCATCGATCGATGTCTGATGTGCGAGAGCATCGATCAGATCAGTTGGTCATGTAACGTCGTTATTCCAGGTCCACGCCAACGGTGTGTCACTCGTTCGACGACAATCTTCTGCTTTACTGTGCGACTTCTCACAAATGATCAGCGACGGTATTGCTCTTCTTGAAATAGCTCAAAAGCTGCCAAGTATCTCATATATACTCCAAAATGTTGTCTTAGACTGTAAAGACGCTTAAAACATAGCCTAGACACACATAAATAGACCCATAAATGAGCCTTCATAGCAGATGGCCTGAAATTAATCAATAAATATGCATATATATCGGCTCTCTAATCCCCTCTCTCTCCCCATTCAGATTAAATATAGGAGTGGTAAACATAATGTAGTTGACAATCTGGGGTGGCTACAACCCATTTACAGCTTTATGTACATATATTGATCTAGAGAGGAGATAAAGGTCACAAAAGAGTGGGTGAGTATAGCGCGATACTCTCACAGTTGGCTCATACAAACCATAGTATGTCGCTTGATCATGGAGCCTATCCAAATAATCTCTCTCGAGCATCGATTAAATAAATAAAGATTAGATACCTCTGAAAGAATGCAGAGACAGAATCCTCCACGTTTGATCTGTGAGTGCGAACTGTCTAGAGAGATACAGAGAGACTGATCAATGTATCATAGAGAAGGCTACATGTAGTGTTGCAGATACTTGCAGATGTAAGAGTTCTGATATATCCTTTGATCTGATTACACCAAGGTAAAGCCTGCATTGTTATTTTATGCAAAGAAATAAATCAGTAGAACTGGCGAGTCAGGACTAGTATGCGCGTAAGTTGTTGGTTTAGAATGTAATTGGTTGCTATACTAGTATATGATTTATAAAGTTTCTTTGTGAATTTGCACTTTATAGAATGTGCTGCATACAAAGCAGGAAGAGTATTCAACGACTTTGGACAGTTATACACAGATATATGTTTTAGTGCGTAGTCGGGCTTCTAATGAGATGACGTGCATAGGGTAGCCTCTATGAATACAGCAAAGGTGTTTTTCAAAACCCTTCGCAGGCATATTGCTTGAAGGACAAGCCAAAAGGATATAAGCTGGGCGGGAGTTATATAAGCCTATTCTTACC